>JAOVYW010000033.1:242949-259361 GCA_025775045.1 Hiodon tergisus
CTGAATAATTAAAAAGATGTCAATATTGCATAAAGATTTATATTCAGCAGCGTTTGGATTAAAGACAAATCTTTTAATTAAGTCAACTTCGTCATGACATTGAAACATGAAGGTGTTACATTTTATAATGAAATATAGTCTCATTTTAACTTAACAATAACTTATTGTGTGATGATCCAGTTGAATATCACTTACGCCGCAACTAACATTACACAATAATAACAGCGCGGACAACATTGTACTCATAGGCTACAGCTATTAAAAAGAAAGCGGAAGCATAGGCACACAGACAATATTGTAATATTTTTTTTACAGTCGAATTATTACGACGTATTCAGTCTGGACTAAATACGCAAGCTTCTTTAATGATGCATTGTCGCATACCCTGGGAGAGAAGTTTTATCAGTTTGTCTCCAAACATGAGGCAAAAACAGGTGGACCATGTTTGAGCGGCGTTGATTCCCTTGAAAGTCATGGTTATTTTTAAGTTGCGTGTGGAATAAGACACAGAAATTAAACACTGAAATGTGAACTACTCACACACTTTTCAGTATTAAAAGGACTAAGATAACAAAAGCATATGCGTTTACATTACCCCCCATTTTAATTGAAAATTGTAACGTGGCTTCACGGTGACTTTGATAGATGTGATAACGCTCCTCTTCTGCAGTAGGCGGCTCTAGTATATGTATTCTATGTATTCTACAGAACTTCGGAAAAATGGGCATTTCAGACTTTCCGTTGTTTCACGTCTCTCTAATTAATGTAGATGTATTTCAAGGAAACGCTTACAATCTACAGTACAGTTAAAACTCCATGGACCAATACATTTAAATTATTCGTTCCCCGCTGTATTTGTTGCTTTAGAGGACAGGTGGAAATGGTTGCTCGCCTGATGTGGGTGATCTGGCTTTGTTTGATAACAGTCTATATACGTCTATATAATCCTGCCTTTTAAAAAATACATTATAATGGCCAATGCAGTATACAAACTACAAGACCCGTTATAGTTAAATTAAACTGAATTCAAATCAGCAGCTGATTTTTCCCAATAAAAAGCTTCGGTAGCCGCAGCCATTCTCTGGTTACTGAAGTACCTGGGACCTCAAGTCTGAACCCCGTCATACCAATGCGATATACCCCTGGGCATATTCTTCTAGTTGCTCAGCGAGCTGCGCGCCCTCACACGTGAGCGCGCGCCCACACACGCACACAAATCCGCACAAATCCACGCAACCTCACAAAAACCCACAAATCAATGCTTATTTCAGTCGGTTTACATGTTAATGTAATGTGCCGCCTCCAAACTATAATACGTCATTTTCCTACACAAAAGCGAACAAAGCCCTTCGAAGAGAGTACAACTCTGTTAGCACACAATTAGGGAGTAGTTTGGCGATAGGTGTGTAATCTTACGAAAATGGTCGCCCTTGATGAAGACGAACTGACGTAATCAAGGCAGTTTCTTGTTGCCGAGCCAGACAGCCAACCCCAACAACATGAAACTACCTAAACCACACATCAGCTGCGCGGGGCGGGTTGTTCGCAGAGAAAGACATGCAACAAACATTCCTGACACCACATGGTAGAAGACGTTATACTATTTAACAATTAGAGAAAGTAAATGGCAAGATAATCACATGAAAGTAAATTTCTCAAACAATAATTTTCTAATGACACCACCATCTCTATAAAATTTCAAACGACTTGGTGAGCAAATACCACAGGCGCTGCCACCATTCAAATGTTTAAATCCCCGGAAAGACAAGCAACTTTTGTGTTTGTTTGTTTGTTTTTTGTTGTTGCTTTTTGCAAAGATCGGCTATGGAGCAAGTTTCGGGTCTTTCACAATAATATCTTACGAACACTTTCAATCAAAGCCGAATACATCTAAAAACATGTGTAACAAAACGGGTAATATGATATTTAAAGATCTATATTTAATACCATTGATCAAATACAAAAACAGCAATGACATATAACGAACATAATAATAATAATAACAATAATAAAATAATAAAAATTGGTGTTGCGTCGCAGAGTTTATCGGTGCAATTTCAATGTTAAAATCCAGTGCGTTTTAAATATAATGCATCCCTAAATAACCAGAAATAAATATATCACAACTAACAACTTATATTGTTTTCCGTCCAGATAGTCAGGCGACAGACTCTGAAGTATTGGCTTCCAAAGCAAAAGGAAAGTAGTGTCAGTGTATCGTCCTACCTTGGCTTCTTCTCCAGACAGAATATGCATTGCTCGTATTTTTTTTTAATTCTGTAGATTTTTCGATTATCCTCCCTTTTCATTCGCATTTCCCTTTACATTCCCATTTCGCGTTTCGCTCCGGTATATCAAAAAGAATGTCGCTAGTTCCTTAAGAGAAGACCCATTGCAGTCGTGAATCCAGCACATAGCAGCCTCTCTGGATTAGACCTCCTCCACTCACCTTTGAATGCATCTTTACAGCAGCAGCACATTATATTTGCAGATCATAAAATCCACCCCCAGCGCTTTCCAGGACTGTCCTGACATTACAATTTTATGACCTTGACTTACTGTGGTCACCTGGATAATATTTAAATCAACGTTATGGTCTCCCACTTACATTAAAACTGCTAGGATCCCCTTCTCTCTCTCTTTCTCTCTCTCTCTCTCTCGCTCTCTCTCTCTCTCCATTTCCTTTTCGAACTGAGCCTAAAAAATTATAACCTGAAAATAACTTTCCAAATTCCTTTTTAATTATTTCCTCTTTTATTTTTCGACTAAAATCAGGTAATTACTATGTAGGAGGAAAGCAACGTACTTGTTAAGCATAGTTTACGCTTTAAATAAAATATAAAACGCAAATATAAGGGCATTACCTGATGAATAATAATCAAATAGAGTGAAATATCAGAGGCAGAAAACACTTTCAACATAATACACAATACGTTCAAATTTACTTATGTTTGTGTGTGTGTGTGTGTGTGTGTGTGTGTGTGTATATATATACAGGCATATATACATTTGTGTGCGCCCTAATAAACAAAGAAATAAACACATTTTCAATTGCATTAGCTTTCAATATTATTACACAGATAAGATCTTTGATGGGTTGAGTCTTAACACTTAAGTCCAGTGGTGTTTGTTGTTGTTGGAAAGTGAGAAGTGCGATATGTCTACAAAGGGCCGCTCAGGTGTAATTGTAGCCGGATGTGAGCTCTCTTGCGCGGCTTTCTCTATTCAGCTTCTTTAGCTTCATTCTTCGGTTCTGGAACCAGATTTTGACCTGCCGGTCGGTGAGGTTAATGCTCTTGCTGATCTCCAGGCGGCGGTCGCGAGTCAAATACATATTAAACAAGAACTCCTTTTCCAGCTCCAGTGTCTGGTGCTTTGTGTAAGGGCATCTCTTTTTTCGACCACTTTTTGCCGTCAGCCAACTTCCTGTTGCTTTCTCCCCTTTAGATTGTCCTGTAAAAATAAAACGAGTGGTTAAAGTGTGTAACAGGTTGACCAGCGAAAATCCACATTGAGCAGTCAGAAATTTCTACAAATCCTCATGCCATGTTTCATTTTCGTCTAGGCTTTAACAGATTTCACGTAAGACAATTGTTTGGAAATGCATTTCCAGATATTCAAAATCCATTTGCTACTCTTACTTTATTAATGGTAATGTGAAAATTATTGGAGCGTTCATTCTTAGTGATGATTCATAAACGTTTTAGTGATATCCAGTATTTATTTAACACCTGATTATTTTGTATTTGTTTCTTATTTTCAAAAAGAGCTAAATAAGAACAACAGAGGGAAGAAAAAAAAAAACCGCATCGCCCGAATCCGATGATCCAATGTGACTATAGGCTACGCAGATCTCAGGCCTTTCCAGTCCCCGTTTCTCCTGTTTAGCTTACCCGCACGTTTTTAAAAACAATAACAATCGCAACAACAGCTACAACTACTACAACAACAACAACAACAATAATAATAATAATAATGTTTACTATTTTGTTTAATATTAACAGGTGAATTTAATGTACCACCTTTAAAATTTTGTTAAGCCACCGTGAGACATTGATTTAGTTGCTACAAATAATTTTACCAAATTGTGAATGGATCATCAGCTAAATCCGAAATATGAACATTGTAATATGTTGTTGATTTTTTTTTTTGTTCATATTTTCAGAAACAATGTCTTAAAGTAAAAAAACAATGGTTCTAAAGCCTTTCATAAATTAATTACCCTTGCTCTCAGTAAAGACGATAAGAACTGTTGCACCCAGAGAAAATAATAAAAGTCCAGAGAGACTTCTATTTAACGGTTACTGATTTCCTCCAAAATTACATGGCACAGCATGACAAACCATAAAACTCTTTTTTTTTATTCATTAAACACAATCGTCACCAGGAAACCTCAACGCGATGTACACAAATATAAGAATTTTGTAGTTCCTCGTTGAGCGGACCGCCGCCCCCACAACCCCAGACATACACACACACAAACACACAGTTTTAATGTTACATTGTGTATTTTAATGTTACATTAGCAAGCATAGTGACATCAGTAGTGATGACGCCGTTGTTGTTTTAAACATTCGTTTGGTACTTTGAATGCATATACATTGGAAGTTGCGTTAAAATAGAACCATTAACGCACATCGCTCGATATCTTTAACCATATGCATCTGTATGGTGATATTATTTTTACACTTTATTAATAATTTATACGTTGTGTATTTCACCTACTTTTTATATTTATTTTATTTCCTACAATAGTAATAATGCTGTACTTAACACAAATCACAAGAGTACAAGTAAATAATCAGTCGGGTTTTCCGTGATTTGACTCGTTGTTATGGCTATAGTTTTAGTTTTGTATAGTTTTTATTTTTAGAATAATTTTAACTGCTCTTATGTGCGAAGTAACTTTACCTGAAAGTAACATTGAACAATTAGACAGCTAAATGAGCATGGTGTTGGAAGAAGAAACCACTAAAATTCAACTTGACGTACAGCATCTTACAACAACAAAAAGCAAAACAGCCAGTTAAATAACGTATTTATCAGAATAAAACACAGGATCACAACAATTAAATAAATGGAAAGGAAATGTATCAATTTTAAAGCCCCAAAACAAATACATTTAACATTGACAATTTGTTTTGACTCTTTTCACTTCTATAGATATAATATCCATATATTTGAATCCAATTTGTTCCATTTAAAACTATAAAGACGAAACGTAATTTAAACGCAAATACCTCTATCTAATATGTGTGTGTATGTGCACGCGCGTGATAAGCGGTAAAACTGATTCTAGACAACAGCAAAATGAAATTTCGGCTTCATAAAGTTTGAGAATGTCACGAAAAATTGATCATAATAATAATACTACAAATTCCAGGAAAAAAATGTCCAGTCCAAAAAATTCTGCTACCGCACTCTAAAAGTATTAACAAATGTATATATTTATATCACACGATTTATTAACTTATCATTGTAACTGGTAAACCAGAAACGTTATTTAAAATTAGGTCGAAATTGCGAGCTCTTCATTTTCACTGTTTGATATTGAATTTATTTTGAATTGGGGTACAAAGAAACAAAATAAAGAATACGTCTGCCAGAATAAGTACGGTGATGTTTAACAAACACATATAAACAACATATATATCATAGGTATTTTATAGGAACATGAAATATCCATTCACGGTAAATTTTTGTTTGTGTAGGCTTTTTCCAAGTGTGTAGGTGTGTACGCGCGCGCTTGCGTCTGTGCGTCTATTTATGTGTTTATGGAACGTGCGCGTCGGAACATGTGTTGGGTTACCTTTGATTTCGCTGTCCGAAATATCTGTACTACTGTCCGTCTTAGAGAAGTGTTCCTCTTTCTCTGATTGAGATTTTGCCAAGCAAAAGTCTTCACTGTTGATTTCATCAATAGCGTCGTCCTGTTCTGATTTGCTGATGTCAGTGAATGACTTTGAAACGGGTGTATCAATATGAGTTGACATGTTGGCGACCGACACAAAACCTGGCTCAAAATTATTTCCATCACTCGCTTTTTCGTCTGGGTACAATCGATTCACTCTATAATAACCCGGGACAGACACCGGCGTTTGATCACAACTTGACTGGTTGTTGTCTGTTCCCAGTCGGGTGTAAGTGGCCGATTCCTCAGTGTCCTTAGCCCTGTCAGCGCGATACAGACAAAACATCGCCTCCTCTTTGACATTGCTCACTGGAAAGGCGCAGGAGGACAAAGGTCTGGCAACAGGTTGTTCAATCGTGCATAAAGTTTTTGGTTCTGTCCCCCACGTGTCCAGTTGTTGCAGGTACGGTGGGTGATGGTAGGCGCTGAGAGCCAGGGTGGTCGGTGGAAGCTCCTCTCTTTTGGTGAGACTTGAGGGAACAATCCCGCAATTTCTCATCATCGAAGAAGCATATTCAGCACCCGTTTGCATGAACACTTCAGAGGAGTTGGTGGAATAGCCCTCACCTCTGTATACAGAGGATCCTCCCACTAAGGAATCCATTTGAAAAGAGCCGGCAGCCACATTGTTCGGACATGACATATTATTATTATTATTATTATTATTATTATTATTATTATTATTATTATTATTATTGTTGTTGTTATTGTTATTGTTATTATTATTACTGAGCAGTCCGTTTTTTTCGAAGAAGATAACGGCAGTAAACTGACATCTTTTGGGGCGGGTAAAATATCAGCAACATAATTATGAATGCACCATTTTCTGACACGTGATTTTCAGACCAATGGGGTTTTGGAAGTGGCCTTGATGTTTCAGACAGAATTGACGTCATTGGGGTCAAGTTGGTCAGTAAACGAGGTCTAGCATGGAACAAGGGCGCCATCTAGCCAAAAACGAGAGGTAAAGACACCATCGACGAGGAGAACAAAGAGGACTTGACAGAAGTTAAGCAACAAGGACACATGCGTGGTTCTTGCTCTAATGGGAAGATAAAGGTTGTAAACGACAAGAAGAAAAACAACGCGAGGTCCGGAAAACTACAAACGAAGAAATTTTACAACAGATGATTCCGAAAAAGCAACCCTGGTTGCCCCGGAATTGTCTGTTTTTCTCTCTGATTGAACAATCATTTAGAACGCATACGTTCTAAGTGGACATTGGTTGTTGAATTTTCCCATGAGGTTTGTAAACAAAATTACTAACATATATTTAAAAAATATTTAAAAATATTTATTTTTTATTTTAAAAAGTCCAGTTAAGTATCACTTTAGAAACTCTTACGGATTGACGGCTTTAATATCATTATTATTGTTGTTGTTATAATTATAGTCATTATAATTAATGTTGTTGTTGTTGGCATTATATCATTGCTAGTGGTGGAATTATTTTAGGATTTTAGTTACAGCGGGGATTGCATTGTAGCAGTCAGTTCCAAGTTACAGATCTTGTTCGATCTATCTATTCGAACCAATAGTTTTCAGGAAATCTTTACTGGTATATTATTTTTATTTTGATATATATTGAGTTATATGAGTTATTTAAGTATAAAAATCATAAACCTCTGTATCGTTTTGCATTGCACTGCAATGAAGCATATGCAGCTAATAGCATGAAGTGAAGTGAAGTTTGTCTTCTACTTCGGGATGTAATAATTACCTTCATCGATGTATCGTTTACATTAAATTTAGTAAGTTTAATTTGTTGTTTTATTGTGGTTATTTTTCCAATGTTTCTAAAGAAATTAGATTTTTTGATGACGTATTTCACAAATTCCGTTTTAATTCTCCATTGCCCTGGTAGTAAAATACTTAGGCTATGTAAAAACATTCCAAGTATGCTGTTCACTTTTAGTTTATTTGTTTATTTTATTTATTCTTTCATGTTTTAGAAGTATATTTTGTCCCTCAATGTCTAAGTATTTATTGAATAAAATAATAGGTATGTAAATGAAAAAAGTATTTTACAAATGCAGTACAAAGATACATAGGTTCACATGTGCAAAATATTTTTAGCTGAATAGACCGCTGACCATATCCAGCTCCTGCATTATATGACCGATATCATTTTGTGCTATGAAAACGCAATTATTGTTTTTCCAGGATCGTTATTTTTTAAATTATTTTTTGCATTGCAGTTAGTCCAGGGCCTAGTGGAAACATATAATTAAATATAATTTTAGTGTATGCAAAATCTTTGCCGATCAGTGCTCATTTTGTCAATATTTACTTACTAATTTCTCTTCTTGCGCACTTCGAGCTCGTGAAACATGAGTTTGAATGATAATAGTATCATTAAATTGTAATAAATTGAGAAGAAAAAAATACGTACATTTTCCATTGCTTCCTTCATTCATTATCACTACGCTAATATTATTGTAATTATCACAAAGGATGTGTTGATGACTTACGACATACATGAAGAAATAAACGAACCAATTTTATTATGCATGGTTTATTAAAACGGGCTTCAGCGAAGCAATGCCACCGTTTTGCTGTGTTTTGGTGACCACTGAAATGTCGTCTCGTTTTCAATGGCGCCGACGAAGGGGTCACTGCCAATGACCCTACCTTGAGAAGGTTGGCTCCGCTCGCAAAGTGTTGCTGTGATTGGTTCGCTTATCTTTGCATAGAACGCGTTTGTAACATTGCGTTTCAATTTGTATCTCTAAAATAAGGAAACGGTAGTGATTTGCAATTACAGCCTATTTACTGAAGGTTTTCTATTAATCTATTATACCTAAAATGTTAATATTTTACATTCAGGCTCATACCAACTGTCCTATGTTGGCCTATAACTTGGAATCAAAACCAAGAACCAAATGATAACTACAGAAATTGTTAATACATTACTTTAGTTTAATCAATTATTGCGTAATGAACTTACCATGCAAAGTGTATTGTATCTGCTTTCAACTGTTAGATCGGAACACAGTATTGTGTATGTCCATAAATAAAGCAGGTGCTTTAATTTATGATATATGCAGTTTTTGCTAACTTTTATTATATTTTGTCATTATATGAATTGTCATTGCTATTGGTATTATTTTAAATGTACAAATGTTTAATTTATACCTCAGGCTATCAGCCACCAAGGCCTACGTTTTAGCCCGGAATTTCAAAACAAACCGTAAAGCACAACAGAACATGTAGTCGTCCTGATAAATTAAAAGAGAATATTATTGAGGAAAGTTTTTGTCAAAATATATTTTTGTGTCTTTTTAATTATATTATATTATTTTGCGTCAGTTGCTGTCAACAATTTTACTGTTTTTTGTACACACAGTTAAACGAATAACTGTACGGAACCAGCGGAACTGAATGCGCGCTTATGAATCCGAGTACAGATTTAATTCTGATTTACATGTTTGAATTGTTTTTATCTGGAATAACTGTGGTCACTTGCATGTCTATTCGTCGGTCTGTTTGTGCTTTACCTAATTGCTCCATTGATACAAATATACTACAATGCATTACAATTAAGAACATCCCCATTGCTCATGTATACAATAGGCCTACTTATTTGCGTAAGTGTTCGAGGGTGCATACACATGTATGTGAGTGTATGCGCGAGTTAGAAAGACAGAAAGCGGTTTAGAGAAACAGAAAAACACATACACAGATCGCGTGAGTTAATTTGTTTTTAATTTGTGCGCGACAAATTTGGATTTAACTTTAACTTATAACTAAAATGAATTAAATTATTATTGAATGTTAGAGAGTTTGGGGAAAGAAAATACGAAGCACCTAGTTTTCGTAATTCAGGTTTTAGACATTAAATTTGATCTGAGAGTTACAAATCGGAAATTTTACATTTAGAATAAAACTATAATTCTATAAGATCAAATAAACAATAAACATAAATTGATCTAATTTTACCTATGTAACAACTATTCAGAATAAATACAAAAAGGAAAAGTATAGAAAAGTTTGAATAAAACAAGATAAATGAGCGCCGACACAGACACGTACGCACATTTATTTATGCATAATATTAAAAGGGGAGTCAAACTTGAGATGGGTTTGTGATGATAGTTTAATTATCAAAAACAAAAATAAATCAGCAAAAGAACGGGAAGATTTGCCTAACTAATAGCTGTTTTGCAGGGTGTTACTTTTAAACGTAGCCTTGAGAATGATCAACATTTTCCTTAAATTGAAAGTATTTATATTTGCCCACCAAATGGCTGAAATTCATATAGATCATGTAAAACCGTATCAGTAATGTTTATTAAAATGTATTTACATTTTTGTTCTTGCAAATAGAAATCGTTTTTACAAACAAGCACCATCAATTTCTCTGCTGATGCAGGCCTGCTTTACACAAAATTGACTCACACCTGAAACGTTTTCGAGGGTTGCCGCCTGTGCAGGTTGGTCTCCATGTTTGCACGTGCCATGGCCGTGAGTCAGAAGGATTTATTCACTCCCGCAGGTGGTCACCAAGTTTCAGAAAAAAGGCAAAAGACATCGCTCCAGTACATATCTTAGCACGCCCCAGACACCCCTAATAAGGAAAGAAGGGGGAACCTGGTTCAGTGGTTTAAATGGGGTAGCTCTGAAATATCTTTCTAGTTCTTAGTAATGAGGTTCAGACGTTTTTTCTCCACCTACCGGGCGTCCAATCTATACGCTATAGAAAATTTATGTTTACAGCAAGGTCTGCCTTAAAGACAATTATAAATCTGACAGCTGTAATCGGTAAGCACATCAGTATTATAATAAATTTAAATATAATGAAAGGCCAAACAAATTACTACACTGCCCAACACCGAGTAGTTATTTATCACTTTTCATCGCACACACGGTGAAGTAGGCATATTTACTTGTAGCCTACTTCAAAAGTATCCATAAATACGTATACAAACATCTAAACCGAAAACCGCAGTGTTAATGTCGACTACCATTCACTGTAGTATTCGGCCAAAGCTGAAAACGTGCTAAAGCCAAATTACTTGTGTGCAATCGGTGACAGGACTATTCATTTACTGGAAAAGCTACTGCTGCCAGGACAAAAAAATGTTTTAACGTGTTTTAACTAGTTGCAGATAGCAAGCAGCTTATGCTTATGAGCTCGTTCAATTTAAATTAAGTTTGAATGTGCAGTTCTAGCACACATCAAAGCTAATGTGCGCCATTGAGTTCTTGGTAGGACGTGTACAGTGATGTCTTAAACAGAATATCAATCAAAATCCGATATAATACATAAAATGTCAATTATTCATGTTCAAAATACGGAGAAGGAAATAAAAACAAACAAAAAACCTGACACGTGCTACATAAGAGATGGGATTGTAGCCTAATTGTTCTTCATACCCCCGTCTTCTATCACTACAAAAGTGTTAAATATGAATTTAAATTGTGTTTTAAAACCCTGCTCTTAATAAAAAGGTTTAATTTACGTTGAACTATTTATAAACGTTACATATATATATATATATATACGCTTGATTCTTTTGAATTAAAATTCATTCAACATTTAAACGTTAACATACAAACTTCCACTTGACTCTTCAGTGTGGATAAAATATGTTTACCTCCAGTCTTCCAGATATCCTGACATACCAGTCAATGAACTGAAACGGGGCTTAGCATTATAAATCAGCCCAACACACAACACGCACTGCCGTATTCAAGATGAGTTTTGAATACAGTTTTTTTTTCACATTGTATAATGTACTGTAAAAAATATCATTTGAAATCCAGACGCGTTTCTTCTTGAATGATTATTCGCCTCCGGTTTGCTTTCTGCATTTTGTGTTTCTGCGGTTTTATTGCATTTCCTCATGTACTCCAAAAAGCCCAGGGATCAACACGACAGTCCGAGTTGCCTCGTCCTCACTATAGACAGAAATGTCTGCGTGGCAAAATAAGCAAACTAAAACGTAGGATACATTTTGTGTCGGACAAAAGCAGTCTAATTGTCCATTTACAGAAACGTGATCTTATCAAAAACCAAAGGACAATGTACATTCCAAATTTCTTGATTATGATAGCTTCATGTTGGGGTCAACACGCCAAGAGGGTGTCATTTGACAAAACATGAAAAGACCATGCGCAGTTCACCCGGGTAATGCTGTTTGATAGGCAGTCACTGAGCGGCTACATTTGGAAGACGGTGCTACTAAAGCTACAAAAAGAGAACCCCACCAGTCAGGCACGTGACCAAACCAGGGCCAAGGTCCTGCGTGGGTGTAACAGGCAATGTCTGTAAGCCTTAATCACTGGCCATGTGTTGACCACCCGACACACCCCAAAACCCGACTTCTTCTCCATACACAAACAACCACACCCTGTCACCCACACACACTCACTCGCTCATACTAATTTTATTCTTATTAATTTTTGCAGGAACCGTCTAAATTAAACCGTCTAAATTAAATACAGACAAATGCACTAAACAAGAATGAGAATAAAGCACAGGGTGGATACATTTACAAAACAGAATGAAACTCGTAAAATAACATGCCAACATGTTATAAAACTTTCCATGCGTAAAAATATAACATTTTACAGCAACAATAAAGAATATTTACAGAACGCATCAAAGTGCAGGCGAAGTTACCTGTTGTAGTGCAACGTCAAAGGTCAACATTGGCCTCTGTACACATTCCTCTTTCACTCTCCAACCCATTTCATTGCATCCCTATTCTCTGTTAGAGACCTGCTTTACGACCGAACTCAACTTAGTGGAACCTGAACCGCAACCATAGCAACTTCTGCTCGCAACCCAAACCGACCCGCAAAACGACCCAAAATCGCAATAAATGTATCGTTTTTGTTTGTTTGTTTACCATTACTCGCAGTTATCGAACTACATTTTCTAAGAAAGCACGAATATTTAGATAGTTGTGAAGCATATGTTAATTGTATTCGATTTTCAGGGAAGGCGACGTAGAGAAAGTAAAGTTACAGGTAGCTGACCTAAATATTAGTTGATATAAAAGTTGATTTAAACAAAAGTATGCTATGATAATATATATACATACACACACAAACACACACATACGCACACAAAACATAACGATCTTTCGACTAACTTCTGTCAGCTTTTTAAAGTCTCCGTTCACGAACATGACATTTTACCTTAACAATAAAATGAATTTACAAAACATTCACCTGAACCCGGCCAGATAAAAAATGTATTATTGTTTTTAATTCATTTGAATTGCGTCCCAAAACCGATTCGCCTAGCGGTCACTCGCGAATACCCTATCAGGAGCAGTTCCAATATTACTACGGTAAGGTTGAATTGTCGCTTTATGGCACAGGGTTAAAGGTGAAGGCCTTGGCTTTACTGAAGTTCAAAGACAACATTAATTAATTAATTTTAGATCTATTCGCTTGGAAACGCAATAATACCCACAGAAGTTTATTTTTTAATCAGAAATAGAAAATACTTTTCTGCACGAGTGTCTTTTTTAAAATTATTACGCAGTTTAAACTCACAATGCCGCCACCACCCCGCCCCCGTACATTAATGTCTTCCTTATTCCGTTCATTCCTCCATTATTTTCCAGCAGCGTAGTTAAGCTCCACGTGGTCAATAAACATGAGTTTTATAGGCAATTTTGGTGAATCCAAGTAGATGAACAACTTTGAACTAGATGCCCAAGTTCTAACGTGAGGAGGCCATTCAGGAGAATTTGGCTTCATGAGAAGAGAGGGAAAAGTGGAAGTGGAACCGTGGGGGGCTGGTTGAGTGTGTGTATACGGGTGTTTATGTCGTTGTATTTTGTACGGACGGCCATTTCTATTTGTATACTATTTACAGCGGAAGTGAATGTCACTCCGCTGAACAGACGGTGCAATTAAGACGGGAAAAATAGCTATTTAGTGCCTATCTTTATGACAGTGTCTAGACGGCCATTGGTGAACACATTTAGTGGGCCCTAAAATAGGATTTTTTCTTAACGTGTAGTCTCATGGAAGTACATTGATTACAGCTACGTGAATTTACACGTGGTAGCACGATCTCTTGATGTTCTCTCTTTTGCGCATGCACAAAACCCCATAATATGTAGACAAATCTACCGACACAGAATAACTCGCGTATTTATTTAAGCTTTACGTCCAGGATATTGTGTGTATATATAAAGACACATGTGACGCCAATAAAAACAACGTCTGAAAGATATTATGAACATATCCCGACTAAACTTTACTTTTCTGAGAAAATCCCAATATTGCTGTAGGCTAATTTGTTCTTTATTTATCCCAGTCTTTTAAAGGATTTATTTGCCAAACACTATCAACACACCCAACATCGTGTCCAAATAACATGTGTGTGTGTGTATATATATATATATATAGATATACACACACACACACATATATATACATACACACATAAAACATACATTTGAAAAAAAAATTTAATATAAATAAATGTTGCCCATTTTGCCATTATAGTTTTTATTTTATTTTGCATTCTTATTCCCATAATACATGAATCAAAGTAGTGTGGTTTTTCTCTTACCGCACGAGAAGAAAACATTAAGCATGAACAAATAATTTAAGAAATAAACCATAAAGCTTTAGAGCTTTAGTCCTGTTAAGAAGATGCCATTGGGGAGGGGAAACGTCCAAATAAAAATATGTATTTACAATCACGAATGCATATCGCGTAATCTTTATACAATATTTTATTACAGATTGTACATCATAGTCTTTGACCAAACACATGTAAATCTGCATCTTTCTTTTGATAATCTGATTGCCGGTCCAACATCCGAAAATAGAACCGATTTTATGCAATATAGATATTTATTTTCTCCAAGTGAAAAAAATGAAATGCAAATAGAAAAAGATAAATCTTGTGAATATTTTTGAACATTTAATTAAAAACAACACTTACTGCAATGAAATGCGCGGAAAAAATAAAATTAAAAATAATTAAAAAAACATACACGTTAAAAAACAAAAAAATGCAAATATGTATAGCATATATTCACAAACCAATCGTTTAATTGGAAAATCTAGCCAGCACATATAATGTATCAATCTTTACATTTTTTTCAATTTTTTTTTCTGAAAAACAGTCCTTTACGTTGGTTACATAATGGAGAAACTGAGAAACGTATTTTTGTGTCTAGAATCCAATTTTTCAACAAATGACCGGGTACCACACGTAGATTAAAACTGTAATTTCCTGGTCTCCATTTGTACAACCATTTGTTTTGATGTTACGTAAAATCATTTGAATTTTAATACACATAGAACATGTTTAAATCAATATGACTTTTCATTTACATAGGTTTTTTTTCAATATGGGTTTATGGTTATTGTTCATTCACAATAAAGGGTTTCCAGAAAAATACTGCAATCGATCTCTGCTCAGTTTCTTCTCTTTCATTCTGCGGTTCTGGAACCAAATTTTGACTTGTCGATCGGTAAGGTTTAGCATTCTGGATAGCTGCAGTCGTTTCTCCTTATTGATGTAAACGTTAAAGAAGAACTCGCGCTCCAGTTCTCGAATTTGAAACTTGGAGTATGGACATCTCTTCTTTCTCGTTCGAGGGGTACCTTAGGGCAATGAAACAGGAAACGCAAAATCATTACCATCCGATTTCACTGTATTATTTTGTAATTAAAAGCATTCGAGGGCTAAATTTTCGACCACCGACACACCCGCACATACAGAACACAATCCACTTTATTAGTAGAAAAAAAACACTTTTCGGCGTGTGCTTTAACCCTTAACGGGTCCGATTCATGTTGTTTTCAGCTCCAATGTCCCATCGCTCTAGATACATGAAATTCTGAAGCGCAACACATATACAACTAAACTTAATAAACTGTATCTATCTTACTTGATCAATCAGGCCTCGGTGTCAATGTCTGTTCCTCTTAGATAAACAAGAAGTATGCTACATGGGACTGCATTGCATCACCTTGACGCTAATATTAGAATGACCAAGCCAAAAAAAAAAAAAAACACTCAGCAGTTGCAAATTGAAATGACATACGTTTAGTTATCCTTTTAAGAACGGCCTCAAAATACGTTCTACTATGTCCTTGTTCATGTCATGATGTATCTGCAAAGACTGGGGTCAGCTAAATACTACTGTCAAAGTAAACATATTAGAAGGTTTTTACATTCACTTTCCATTGTAATATTAACTGACTACCATGTCCACCCTGGCCTGTGTTGTTCAACCTAAAGCTTTTTCGAACTATTCGCTGTTAAGGAGAAAAAATAGGACCTCGTTTCTTTCCTGATGCAACTATCATAGCTAGCAATACATGTAACTTTCAAAGTTACCGAACAAAATAAGTTGGTTATATATTATATTTGACAATTGATTTGGAAAAAGCGGTGATTGCGCACATTAATTGATTATAGAAATATGCACCCGTTTTCACGATAGATAGATAGATAGATAGATAGATAGATAGATAGATAGATAGATAGATAGATAGATAGATAGATAGATAGATA
>JAOVYW010000033.1:267163-281457 GCA_025775045.1 Hiodon tergisus
TTTTTTTAAATTTCCTTACATTCAACGTGATGATAGTGGTTGATATTAGTATTCCTACGCCCTCCTCAAGACTCACTTTTGTAAATTGCACTTTTTAGGCTAAATTCTTTATGTTGAAATTTTATAAACACACACACACACACACACACACACACACATATATATATGACACAGATCCCTGCTTATGTTGGGTTTTTCTGCCAGCGCGCTTTTTAATTTTAAGATGGAAATTTACCTCTACTTCTATAATCTCAAAAAATTATATGCATATTTACAATATGCTAAATTCTAATGTATTAATTGCTAAACACAAACACTCCATCGCAGCTGGAACAGGAAAATAAACAAAAAACAAGAATTATTAAAGGAATACATCATAATGCAAATGTTAATTAGATAATAACTCTGGAATTAACTGAGAAACAGTCCCTGGTGTCCTTCGTTTTCCCTCGTTTCATTCTTTTCAGTCATCTTAAGAATGCACGCCGGTACTTCTAACTATTAGTGCTTAAAAACTTTTATAAAAAAGTATTTTTGGATGATTGAAAAATCGTATATAATTTAGAGGAAAATATATTTCAGAGAACAATGGCTTTGCATTGGTTTCTTTAAAATGAATATACATATATAAATAGTTTACTATCATATGAGCATTATACTAGACGACATTGTCTGGCATGTTTTTCGTAAGCACAGACAATCCCGGAAAAAATAGAAATGCGTTTAAATATTAATAAACAAACTCAATTCACTAAAATATTTAGCACATGTTGGACAAAAATATCTGTCATTTGATTGATTGGTTGTATGATGCCGTGCACATCGTCTAGCTTTGAGTACAATTTATAATTATCAGGACATTTTAAGGATACCTGGAGCAGGAACAGGACATATTCTCAAGATAATTATTTCCAAGAAAAAAGAAACCGGGGAAAATCATGGTCAGATACCAAAAATTTTAGTAGTTTTTATAATTTTCAAGAATTTTAAAATATTTTTTTTTCAGTTAGGCGGTGGTCTGATTAAAAGCTCATTTGTACAGAAAAAGGATAAAGCGTTAGAGGCCTAAGATCAAGTACAGAAGAAAGCAGACAACTGTCCAGACACAGCACTTGAATTTGACCACTAAAATCCTGTCTCTGACTGCCATAAAACGAATGGCTGCCTCAAAGCAACCTTTTTTGTTCTCCGGAAAGCAGGAAAGGTAGCGAGAGAAGAAATAAAAAAACAAGGGAGTTAGAGAAATAAGGAAAGTCTTATTTAAAATACTTCCTACAGAATTCAAACGTAAAATTCTGGGTTTTCATTGGCTAGTTAAAACGTATTTGATAACTCAATTGAATGGTTACGCAACAGAGAGAACTAAATTCTGGTATGGGAACTCTATAGTGTAAGATTGCTAATGCAAAGCAATATTTTTTTCGACAAGCATATGTTTACACTCAGGAGAATGTGTATTGGGTGTGCGTGTGTGTGTGTGTGTCGGAGGGGAGGGATGTGATGGTTGGGGTCTCCGACTTATTATATTAACCATTAACCAATGCTTAAATATTAACCATTCTCTGCTTGAAAATAACATCGCTGGGGAAGACTTTGCTGTCCGTGGTATATGAGCAACGCATTGTCTATCGCTGTAAGTATAAATAGAAACATTTACAAAAAAACCGTGGTTATTTCAGGTAGAGTCCAATATATGTAGCAAGCTTGTGAAATACTATTATTATCCCCTCGTGGCCCTGATACATTTGATTGGATGTAAGCCAGGCTATTAAATTTGGTTGCATGAGCTGTGAACAGTTTGAAACAACAACAAATATATAGGCTCTTGGTTTTACTGAGGTCTAATGAAACGCCCAAAGAACCTGGACCCAATGAGGCCGTTAACAATAATTGTAATTTTAAAAAACAGAACATCAATAATAACAACTACTATCCTAATAACTGTTAATATAAAAATATCAGGAATAATAACAATTGTTATGTGTTTATCATAATCACTGTAACTTGAGTAAAAAAAATGAACCAATTTATGAAACAATCGACTATTTTAATAATAATATTAATAATCTTCTTCTTATTATTATTATGTTACTATTATTCAAATGAAGTGATCATTAATACTTGAGAAGAATTGATCCCTTTACCAGTAGTTTAGCCATGATACACACTAAATGTTTTATTTAAACTGTTGGTCTGAGTAAAACCAGTCGTGGTAACCAGCGTGAAAACAGGGTCAGGGGTGTTTCTTTATTACCTACATTGTTATACTAGTATCTACAAAGTTACAGCGTAGGTTTATATTCATTACGATCTGAATATTATAGTTAACAGTACGCGCTACTGGGCTTTTGTTGTTATGATTTATTAAAAAATAATACTAGCACCATTATTATTACGGATAATTTATTACAGCATCTATCAATCTATAATCAAAGTGTATATTTTCTGCTTATGGGGACGCCATATGTAATGAAACACAAAAATAAGCCAAATGATTCCCCTGGAATAACATTGTCAATGGCAGTCACACTTACGAAGTGAATACATACCGGTTTGACCATAGTGAAAGGAAAAGAAACGAAAACATAATTAGTAGACTGAGATCATTCTGAATAATAAATGCGGCATGGACAGCTTGTCAGTGCCCTCCACTTGCTGACTCTATAAACTAAAATTTTGGTTCGTTTTCTAAATATGCAAATTAAGATATTTCTGCACAACGATATACTTGTGCATGAATTAAAAAAACAAATACACCCACATAACCCAAAGAAAACATATGTTGGAGAAAAAAAACATAATAAACAGGCTAATAAACAATTCTGTTTGTCTTGACTCACAAAAGACACGAATCTAACTTCTCAAAAGAGTACGTAAGGAGAACTTCTCTGGCCACATACAGTTAACATAATGATTTCCTGGTCGCCATTGGGACTTTCGTCTTTACTCGTCTGAGGGTTGTAGAATAGGAAGCACGTGGTATATTTCCACACGTAAGAATTCCGATATGATTTCTTATGTCTTTAAACATTAAAAAACACAGAAACAGAAAATCAGTCCAAAAGTATTAGGCCTGAATGGGGGCAGTCTCTGTTATCTTTAATTTCCTGACCAATTCAAGATATGTTTTCCCTTACACTTCCACGAGACACCGTTTCTTTGAAGTCGGCGTCTTCATTTGTGTGGATACATTCGATGTACATTCGTAGCCGTCTTTCCCAATCCCCGTAAATATGCACATATAATTATACGCTTCTTTAGTAAAGTAAGATATGGCTTGTTAGTAACTTATTTAAGATAGCTTTTTTGTTCTTCTTCCACTGGTTCAAATCATGTTGGATACTGGAATCCCATATAAGGTGCCTACTAACTTGACCTTCAATTTGTATATGTTCCCGCCCACACTGACAGTGGCAAATACAAAGGAAGTTTTGCGTCGCCCCATTCAAAAAGAATATGTGCAAAATAAATACTTTTCACATTTCCGAACTGTCAAACTGAATTAACCACTGGCTACAGGGGAAAATGATCTTTTCAACTACTACAAAGAAAGGGAAATATAACAAATGTACTCGATGATCTAATCTGTCTACTGAAATCAACACACTTTTCAGCTCATGCTGACAGCCAAATGAAGCAAACAGCTTTGCCCGAGAGGCTCGTCAGGCACTGAGCATGTGATGATCATACAGGTCAATACAACACGGTGTAAATAAACTTTTCTTCAATATATAAACTCTTAACGAAGTAAGCCTGGTTAGAAATCGGCTATTCAGTAAAGCACATTAGACATCGTCTCAATAAAAACGAAACAGGTTCATTTACTATGTACCTATAAGGAGAACAGTTGGAATTGAGTTGACCTGCGTTAAATAAGCTAAATAAGTATGAGGGACATTGACTGAACCTCACCAACCTCAACGAGGTATATTAAACTATATTAACGCAAAATTACGTAATAAGTGAAAACCTACTGATTCGGAAAATGTAAAACCACTGTTCGTTCTAGAACGATGTACTGCTAGTGCGGTAACATTACGTGTATGCATGTATAAAAACAGTACTGCGGTGAAAAAAATAATTAATTATTTAAATGGATGATGATTACCTATATAAAATGGTTTAATTACGCCACTTATGCAACTCTTTTTCTATTATTCAGCACGTTAAGTTACCAGAAATTACCAGAAATGTAAAAAATAGGCCTACATAAAAACCAGGATAATTGAGGAAACAAAACTACTAACCGTATCTGGTAACATTAATTCGTTAAACCTAATTGTCTCGGAATGTAATTTAACTGTTTTGTACTCTGCAACTTCGGCAGTTTATGAAAACGGTAAATTGTGCTAAATAATATCTTGTAGTTCACAGATAAGGACAATACTTTCTGGCTAATTGAACGTTCTGCAGATGTTGTGTCTGGTGGGCCGATTGAATCGTATGACAACCAAGTGGATAAGTGACAGTATCGAGGCTCCCAACGTAACGCGAGATCATCTCTAAAGGTTCTAAATAAGTAATATGTTTATCTATTTTGTGTTCGCTTTAAAGATGGCCCATTTTACAGTAGCTTTTTCAAATTAAATTCTCGTTTCGTCGTTTTACGTTGGAACCAATTCAAAACTTATCAAAGCGATAATGTTACTTTACAAAACTATATTTCATACAGTTTTATTTTTTGTAAGTATAGTATTTTTTCCTCCCATAAAAACTCCGCTATTTAAATACAATTTTATTAGATGAGATGGGTTGCCAATGTTTTGATTTGGCCCCTTCCTTAATGTCCCTTTCGCAATTGCAATAAAACACTATTATAATAAAATGTTAGATACAAGGAATGCAGTTTAAACATTTATTTTATATTAGTTATCGAAAGCAAAACTGATTGATTGGATCATGGTGGTGCAGAACTTACCGGTCTAGGTATTGTGGATTATAGGTTTTTCAAGGACAAGTTCTGACTTGAGGATACCTACAATAAAAATTTACTGCAAATTTAAGTACTCACCCCAGAAATTCGGGATTTTGGGATTTGTCGCAGAATTAGCATTCTTAAACAGAACTCTTATTCCCCTTGCGAATCCCAGAACTTTTTGAATTATGTTCAAGGAAATAGATGATGCCATATAACAAATGTTTCTGAGATGGAATTTAAAACCGACCCCGGTGTGTATTTTTGGGAACGGGATTAGGTATACATTTGGGTCACTAGCCAACATGGCGAGTGAGATTGTCAGCTTCGTTGAAAAAGGCCGATATACAGTGAAATGAGTGCCTTTTCCCTCCGTAAACTGGCGCAGAGCATATATTTTGTTGAAATAACTGGTTTTGCGTGTATTTTGTGACGTTATCATATACGAGTCCACATTTCACAAACTAATTTTACTTTAAAGCCAAAGCTCTGTTCGGTAATAATAACCTACAAAATGTATATAGTTAGCTAAATTGGCTAGTTTCAGTCCATGTGCATAACATTAAGTATTATTATCGAGCAGAAGGAGTATTTTTGATCAATTAAATAACGTCGCAAAAGACCCTGCAATGTTCCAATATGATCTTTACCAGTTCCGAGAAGCCCACATTATGCACTGATAACCAGACGGAGTGCTGTATTTATATATTATATTTTAATCTAATAATCTAATGTGTGTTTTAGTCTTGATCTCCAAGTTACAGTAGGTTACAATAAGTAGCCTTCAAGTTGCACATATGCTTAACAATACTGGGGTAGGATTGCAATGCGTTTGAAAATATGAAAATACCAACTAAATTATCTTAACAATCGCTAGCTACCTAATCACAATAAACAACTGTTTATTGAATAGCTGCAGCCCACTAACAATGTTTGAGAAATGTACAGACAGAGTTACTGGGCATGTATACACATCCGCTGATTGCAATCGATGCGAACGGCTAATTATTAACCATTTGAAACGCTTTGTGATCCATACCAGCCCTTCAAAAGATATCACACGTTGAGCGCCAAGTTTGTGGTGGGAGAAAGACAAAACTAGGTATGCTGAGGTATATGCATCTAATTGGGTAGGCTACAGTCAAGCAAATACAGGGGACTACGTATTTATTTTTTATCATTAGCTCCAAAACTAGTGAAGGCTAGAATATGTTGACCACAATGCTCACAGTACTGGGGCTAATGCCAGCTCGCCATACGCACAGCCTATAAACTTTAATATTAGTATAAGGAGGATGACTTCAACCAGGACGACTTACAGTGCAAAAATTTTTTTTTGAAAACAAATGTACACGTGAGATTTGATTTGTTTATTTTTTTCCACCGATCTTAACCAAACCTTTTGTCATCCCGTATACACAAAATACTGCTACATTATTGCCTTACTAATATACATAGGGGAAATCTATATGATAAACAAATTAAGCCTACTAGGTCATCCACCGGCTCGTACTATATATACAAATCATACTAAGATCATTTGATTGAGTTGTATCACAAATTTTGGAACTTAATTTCATATTTAATTTTTAATTAATAATAAAAAAATTTAAATAATAAATAATAAAAATTATTTCCTAAAAGTTAATACCTTATGTATTTTGAATACACAAAATTACACAGGCTCACTGTATTGCTAGTGACATCTTTGCTTAGCCAAGTGAGGTCAGGATTAAAATTTCCAACAGAGGTTGCGCGGAATCCTTTTCCACTGTCATATGAGCGTGTGTGCTCACAGCAACACTGACTACATTTAACATTTTGGATTAGACAAAACAATGTTAGGGATTATGGATTATTGGAAAATAAAGGTAATATTGTGAAACAAACTTGGAGACTGTCAAAATAGTTTTGTTTATTGTGGTTTATTTGTATCCGTCTCGAAACATAATTGAAAAATATGACAGATGTGATTATTGGGACAAGACCTTTACCACATGCGAACTGTTTTACTAATACTTTTGCAGACTCGTAAAAGATAGGCTTACTATAGTGATCCCGAATGAAGTGGAAATTCAATCGTATTCGTTGTCTTTATTTTCGATATAAGTACCTCGTAAATTGTTTTACTTGATACGTAAAATTAAACAAATATATAAGGCAGTGATTCCGTGCAATTGGCTGCTGTTGAATGGTACATCATCGACATTTTAAAAATATTGTAATGATATGTCTTTCTTCTATAAGTAAACGTTGGCTACTTGGAGATCGGGGCACTATCTATAAAAAATTGTAGACCTTTTTAGCGACCAGCACATACCAATAATTTTATTTCCTATAGAATAAAATATAAATATGTTCCTTTTAATTTTAATTTTATTAATGGCCAGAAACCTTACACATACATTTTTACATTCATGTAATTCATGTGGGATGATATTTCTGTAGGACAGCATTTTACAAATGAAGACAATATTCGTAAATACAGTTGGTGCCTACTTGAATATATTCCGTGGAAAACACAAAACAGCGTTACACATGAAATAACGATAAACTACTCGGTTATCATTGTTGTCATGAACATATTTCTTTCTTTTAGAATAGGATACATAAAAGTAGGGTCGTATAGGCCTACGTCATGGTATAGATATCATATACATATTAAAGCGCATTACAGAAATATAAGAGAATATAAGAGAACACCGGCACCAATTAAAAAATGTAAACTAGAAATGTACTAATATAGGCTACCTTACATATTCAGGTGTCAAATTCGGAAATAAAACTTATTTTACGCTTTTATGTTTAGTTCCTCGGATTAGTCAACCAAAGTTTTAGGTATCTGCTGCTACTCTGTTTTACCGACTGCCGTATGCGTACTAAATATCAGACTACCAGTACGACGTCACAAGGAATATTGCTTTGCGGACAGGTCTGTTATTCCGCTCAGAGTAAATAACTTTTTTATTTACCCTTGCCCATTTTTCCTTAAAGCAAAGGTGAAAATGAGGTGGTCTATTGAACTTTAAGTCTTTAGACATTTCCGAAAAAGCGTGGGTAGCACACATGAAATTATGTTTGTGTACTTCCTATTGCTGTCAACAAATGCAACCAATTAATAATCAACAATACAACGTTACAATCTTTAGACGACTCAGGAAAAGAAAATATATAAAAGCACAAAATAGCAGCTGTGATACCCCTCCCCCCTTTCGCCACCGCTCTTCCTCGCTCACTCACTCACACACACACACACACACACACACACACACACACACACACACACACACATATACAAAAGTTAACATTAAGGTAATCATTACAATATTGAGGAGGGGGATTCAACTGTGCAAATTATATGCACACATACAGTTGTTACACGTTAAAAACCCGAGAGCGAAAACAAAAAATAAACTGTGTTGAAATATAATGATTTTTTTTTCTGTTGCCCGTGACCGTGAACCTCTCCCAGAGCACATGGGGTTAGTTCAAAAAGAGGATGTAGGATATATTTTCATCATATTTCTCCATTTCAGACAGAGGAAATATCTCGAACCATTTCAGATTGGCCTAATAAAGAAATTTGGTAACCCCAAAATAGGTTTCAGACGTTTTTCTCTTAATGGCCAATAATAGTGGCTGGTAATCAACGGATACTTACGCTGAAATATAACTGAAAATCTGAAAACGCGGGTTGGTGTGGATTAAAACATTCAGGAACTCTTTACATACCATACACCTGCGTTGTACAATCATCTCACCCTACATTACTTTAGTAGAAATTGTGAGTACCGCGTCAAACGTATTTAAGTGCGGCTTCATAGATTGTGTCGCTTCATTCGTTTATTTAAATTCAGACCTTAATCCTTTGGATAATTTTAATAGCACCAACCGATGGCTCAATTCGTGTTAACCCGAATTGTGAATGTATCGCGGTGTTATGAATTGATTGATTGCTAAATTGCTAAAAAGAAAAAAATAATTAAAAAGCGGCTTAACCTTAACCATTATAGACTAAGGATTTCCGGAGATTCAGTAATACGTATTATCATCACTTTTGTCTAACCACTCGTGTCATCACTTTTGAAAGAAAAACTGCTTTAAATTAACAATGTCGCTGGTTTCAATTTAAGCCTAAATTAAATTGCAGTTTAAAAAGTCTGTTTGTGACACTGCTGTGGTTCCTGTAGCAATTATTGAGAAGATATTCAGTTGTTACGCTAAGATCACAACTTTTAGTGGTAGTTCAGACGTGGAGGAACTTCAAGAATTAGCTGCAATGCGGTTTTTAAAATATATTTAATAGTAGAAGGGTTTGATTTCCAATTTATAACGTTGAAACATGTTAAACCCGTGGGTATATTTGGTGGTTTAGGCTTTTGAAATGATAAGATAACACAAGTAATATTTAATAGATTTTATACATGCTGGTTCTCTAAGGTAAGATAAACCTCCAAGGGCAATACATGCTATTTAAATGGAATAAAATATGTAATCAACTAGCAGCGAAACTTTTTTAGTGATAACATTAGCTTAATACTGAGTGATTGATTATTTTTCAAAAGAAGGACAACGCTTGCTCCCTCAGCAACAATCTTTTCTTCTTCATCCGTCGGTTCTGGAACCAAATTTTAACCTGTTGGTCACTAAGATTGAGGCGGTCAGACAGCTCCCTGCGCCGCTGTCTCGTGATGAATTCGTTGAGCATGAATTCACCCTCCAGCTCTGCCAATTGTAGTTTGGAGTAGGGTTTGCGTTTCTTGCGGGTCCGGGAATGCATCGGGTACCACGGGGCACCTGGTGGGGACATGTTTCACAATGAGCAAGCCAAATATGTCTTCAACGGTTCTCTGAGTTAGGCATGGAGCAAATCTTGCCTTCGATAACCCGCTAATAGCATTGAATGAAATTGTATTTAATAACGTATACTATCAATATCTAATTTCTTCTACTTCTAGAAATAAAAAAGAATAAAACATTAAAGAATAAAAAGCTATTAAATGCAGTTGTGTAAAGTGGGTTAAATGGGTTGCCAAAGTTTAGATTTGGTCCCTGTCTTATTATGATTTCATTGACAGACCACATTTGTTAACTACAGATCAGTAGACTAATGTGTTTAATTTGAGTTTTAAGTTGCGTACACGAGAAATCATTGTAATACATGCTGAATGTACGGGATTCATTAAAGTAGAATTTTAGAGACACAGGAACACATGATACAGCCACGTTAATTGACACATTTTCAATTACGCTTTTACCAAATATGCATTCATGTCAACAAAGGGCACTATTTTTGCAGTTTATTTCGATGTATCCTTATATGTTAAACTAAAACAACAACAACAACAACAACAACAACAACAACAACAACAACGAGAACAAAGGTATAAAATACTAATAAATAACCAGAGAACATTTGGGAAGGCAAGACTTAACCCGCTTACTATGCTATAGTTTTAATCAGCCATAACATGGTAATTAAGATAGATAAATACATGCCGCTTTCAAGCAGCATTTACTATCTTCGTAGCGGCAGATATTAGTTTACGTCATGAGTTATTAAGTGGCTCACATCGGTACACACCATGAAGAAATTTAATTTAGTCTAATTTTGCTGCAGCTTCATAGATAGAAATTTGACATTCCCATTAACAAAATTTAGACTAAAACAAACATTAAACTTTCATTACCAAAAATAGAGAGCTTTTAGTAGTTGACAACAAGTGTTTACTATTTGTTAAAAAGAAACGTCCCACGATGTGTCTGTTTTTAAGCGCTACCCCTAGTGGCGTTTATCCACAATGCAAGTCCCGTTTTAATTATAACTGAGTGTAACTTGGGCGCGCAGTCATACAATCCACAATTAAGTAAGACATGTAGGATAAATTATGAGTTTATTCGTCTAATATTGCTAACATCAAGTTATAGTTACCGATGCATGTACATAATCCTGTCTGCACACGGAACACTCACCTCCGCCAGCAGGTACACTGGCGTGATTGCCAGGGGATGCTATTGCATGAGGAATGCTTCCTGGGGTCTTGCCTCCTTCATTGAGCAGCGAAGAACTAGAATCGGACTCGAGAGATTGACAGGATGACGGGTCTTGAGTACCCTGCTCAATCCCATAGTCATATTTAGAAAATATACCGCTGCTGCTCATACCATTGTGTAGTCCATGCTCAGACGTTAATGATAAAGTGTCCCGTGCCCTATCCCCCCGTTTTAGGCTAGCGCCCTCCGAGCAAGTCTCCCTGTTTCCGCCGACGTTGCTGTAATAACATTTTCCCTCCTCCTGTCGAGTTATTTCGCAAGCTCGGTTAAAAGATGGGTTAATAGACACGGTGCTGCCGAAGTAGGATTGAGAGTATCCATTGCACTGCTCCGATGGGTTCCACGGGAGAGAGCATACATTGTCCCTTCTTGGATAGGAGAGAGGGGGAAGACCTGCGAGCTGTCCCCCAGTTGCTCTAAAATTTGGTAGGTAAAATGTGTCTCCCGTGTGGATGTTTACCAAAGGTCCCACAAAACCGGGATTTAGAATATTATGCTCGCCCATTTCAGCGGGCCTGACCAACAGCATCTAGTTTATTGCAATCTGACATTTAACATAGTTAAACCGAGAGGCGAACCTGATTGGCCGCTCAGGGGTCACATGTTGGGGCCAACTCGCGCTGGAGTAGGTGCCACCCACTAGCTGTATTTTCAGACAAAACAAAACGTTAACTTCTGTATTACGCGTTTTATATGCGTTTTAAAATACTATAAAATATTTTATTAAAAATAGGACAACTTGCCCCGTTTTGTTCTTGTTGCCAGCGAAGTAGGCGTACAGGCCTAGGCTGCTTTTACTTTCATCAGCTCACAAAATGTGCCAAACACGTTTTCTCACTTATTCAACGCTCTTTGTGACAGTTCATTTAGTTATTAAAATACCGATAAAACGTATATTTATTTTTCTAGATGAGTTTAGTTTAAATGAAGGTAAATAACAGTTGAATTCAATGTCATATAAAGCTTTGACGCTCCCTTTTACAGGCTTGTTTTAAAGAAAGACTGATGCTCTTTGCCACACTCCACTCATATTTACAGTACCAGGGTCAATTGGTCGAAACCATTGGCTCTATAAAGTAGGATTATCTTCAATAAGATTATTTTAAGAGCGTATATTTCAAATAATTCTCAGCCAACTCACAGGGACAATTTTAACAGATACGCCCATAAAAGTTTGCAACCAAACACTGGGAAGCTAGTTATAAAGACCACAATTGTTTTATATGTCTTTTACGAAGTATTCCAGCGGACTTAAAAGCACACTTTAGTGGAAATTCACTACACAGCATTTTTAACGGTGTAATAATTAAATGTGTTATGTCAAAATAGAATACATAAAATAGCCTGAAAATCTTTTAATACACATTGCCATTTACACGCCATTAACCATTTCTATTATATCGCCAACCAAGTATTAGCAAAACTAGGATAAGCGATGACCGCGACCACCAAACACAAAGTTGCAAGTGGACATACCTGTCAGACTTTTGGACAACGGTTTACATACATAATAATTACATCTCATATCAAACTGTCCCAGATACGGTACTTTCTGAATTATAATACATTATTGCCAAATTACACCCATCCCTTAACCAACTACTTTTGGAGTGCATCTTAGGTTATCTGTGGAGATTTTTATCTCTTGAATTTTGAAAATAGTAGGAATTTAATCTCTCTTGGTGTTTTTGAATACGAGGGCAAAATACCTACACTCTCCGGTAGTTTTAGTAATTGTTTGTTGTTTGTAATTTATACTAAATCTGCAATTATGGCATATACTGCTGCTCTACAGTAACCATAATATAGAAAAAAACTGCATTGATTCGCGAAGGGTGTAAATTCGTCATCTTCATCTATGATAAAATTTATTTTGTCAAAATCTCCGTAAATGGTAAAATGCTCAATGCATTAAAATGTAGACCTAAATATTTTGACAGAAAACAATTAATATAAGAATATTGAACAATATTCGAATATTCGAAATTATGGGTATGTTTATGAAAGGTGAAAGGAGAAGGCGAAACAACAGAATGTATTTATTAGCATTCGTTTATCTAATTCTTCTCTTTGATTTTTTTTTCATGTTAAATGGTTGAGTCTATTTAATAAAGTTTAGTAGTGGAATGAACAACCATTTAGAAAACGAAGAGGTATGTTGGTAATTCTACAAATTCGCTACTGAAATGGTAGGCATGATTTCGTTAGTTCTCATTCAGGCCTCCGGTCAAAAACATTAAAGAAAAAGTCAAGACTTCGTCCAAACATTAGCAACACCTTCCAGGGACAACATATAATTTAAAAAAATGTCAAATGTAAATTTAAATGTATTTATACATTTCCGACGGGAAATATGCTCCCAATAAAATGTCTTTGGTTTGCTATTTAGTGACGGATTACCAAAATAACAATTAAGACCAACACTAATTTTGAATACCAATGCACTAAAAGTTGGTACAATTGTAAAAAAAAAAAAAAAATGTAAAACGATTAACGTTACCTGTGCCTGCTTCTATCTCGCGCACTATTTTCTTTCTTCAGAAATAGACGCTACCAGTCTGCGCTAGCAGTTCAAGGTCACTGTCTAGTGCACTGATGTCTGCACATTATTGAAACGACCGCCTTAGAATCTCCTGGTATGTCCGAACCGGACAATAACGTAAACAAGAATGTTTTTTTCTTTGGTATTGTTACAACATGTCGTTACTATAGTTATTGCTCTTCAGTAGGGCACAATGCTGTTTTGAGCGATTGCCTCAAAGGAAATAGCAAATTAAGGAGAATCACAGTTAGTGCCACATACTGTCAAAAAGTTCATTGTATAGAAGATATCCTAAACTAATCGACGACAATTTATTTTTCTTGTACAATTTCATGATATAGCTAACCCCACTTTTTACTTTTTTATTTATTTTTAAATATTAATTTAGTAGTATTTACATGTATTGAAATTACTCGTAGCATACTTTTGAATTGTTATTGTTACAATTTCATATTTTACGTTGACATTTTGTAACTGTAAATGTAAAATAACAACAATGATGCAAAGAACAAGTATTTTAAATGAAGGCAATGTTTCTAAATTAATATATAAAGGGCAGTTTAACTGTTTTTATCTTGAAAATCTTGAGAAACCACAAATTATTTATATATAATATACGTGTTGTTGCGATTGAGCATAGCTTGTTTATTTTAGATCTGCTGTAGGCCTGCAGAAAATAAAAGTCTCCCTATAGAAAGAATCCCTATAACAAAATATTCCAAATTACACACAAAGACACACACACATACACGCACGCACGCACGCACGCACGCACGCACGCAC
>JAOVYW010000033.1:281557-305015 GCA_025775045.1 Hiodon tergisus
CTACATGAAATATTAAAATATTAAATATTAAACTATTAAATATTAAAATGAACGTTAACTCGCGAACAGCCCGTAATTGGATTGTGGCTGCAAAATCATTTCCATCCGCATAGCATAATGTCTACTTTTTACATTTTTAAGAAATCCCTCTGCATCCAATACATACACACACTATTTCCCAATGACACACACTGAATACGTCATTCGAGTAATCAATTTTCGCTATGGCATGGCCTCCAGAAAGTATCACTTTACTTCCTGATATTTCCATCCTGCAGCCACCAGAGGTTATCATCCCCCTTTTCGTTCACTTTATACACAGTGTCGTGGTTGGGTCTACTCAGTTGTTTGTTATGAGAGTAACTTCAGAGAACTTTGACTGCCTACTGTTTACAACTTAATCAAGAGATCGATTTTTTTAATGAACATATAGCGGTTAATGCGTATTGAATAGATTGACAACTACAATAAAACATATAATAGCAATGGTGATTATTACCTTACCAAAAGTTAAATATCTTAACTTATCAGTGTTGCAAGGGCACTTTTTTCCATTACCGGATACTTAAATAAATAAATAAATACATACATACATACATACATAGATAAATTTTCACAAGAGGTTTCACCAACTTTTACACATTTCCAATGTATCTATCAGTACATCACATCTCTTGAATGAAATACTAACAGATGGAAAAAAACTGCAAACCCTTTTTGATCACATTTTTATTTCATTTAAACACATGAGCGATCTGTATCTAAAATCGGTTTAATACAAACATTTTAGTATTTTTGACTTAACATCGGCTGCCTAATAACGTTAATTTGAACACCAAAATGTTTTTAAAAGTGTAGCAGTTTCTGTTTTTAATTGTTTTACATTGTACCTGATTGTATGGTTTTTCAACAAACCATATTAAATGTGTATATTGTTAACATATGAACACAACTTTGGTTATTGAAAGAAGTTTTAATATCTGGGAATGTATTGGCGAAGTTAGGCTCTCTATTTCCAAAATCGGCTTTAAATATGACGAAAATCGGTTCTTCTTTATGATATTAATATAGTTCTTTATTCATAATATCTAAGGACTAATGAAAATTTAAGGAAATATATTATTTAAAAATATATAAAATATATAAAATAGTTATAATTTACTCAAACAGCACATAACCGGTTGCTATTTCCATATATATCGCCAATTCACCTTGTACACCAAAATTTTTATTTTAATATCGTAGTTCTGTTATTTGCAATATAATTTGCAGGAGTAAATATTTTTAATCTATTATTTCTGTTGCGGTTTTAGATGACGTTTAAACCACGTAAACAGCTTCTTAATTTGTCATATTCTTAAAATGATGTAATTGTTTAGTAACTAACTAGGGTTTAAAACTAATATTTACGGCTTAAACATATTCGACCTGCTCTAATGTTATACGGTTAAATGAGAGATATATTTAGCCCTTCGTAAATCATTTAAACTACAAAATTAAATTCTAGAGCCAGAATTTATAGTCTAATAATTTGTGTTTGTGTAGAATAAAATCCAAACTATATTCTCGTTTCACATATGATTTATACGGTATTAAATAATTAAGCCTTTCTAGAATTTTAAAACTGTTTCTCTAAATGTTTTACATCTTACTTAGCCACATAACAAGATATACCCAGAAATAATTTAAAAAGCGATATCTTGGGGCTTCTGTGAGCTTTTCCACGCTATTATACATTCAGTAAAAAGTAGGCCAGGTAATTTTTAGAACTCGCACATTTATGAGACTTGGCTTGGTTATACGAAATCAATGCTTTCTAGATTTCGGTGAAAGAACAATCACCAGCACATTCTTTGTTACCCGTTTTTAAATAACAAATAACAAGCTTCTTGGCACAATGTTATTAAATACCTAGAGACGACTACGCCTCTCTCACTCCGTACCAAGAAAACAGAAAACGTACCTTAAACAAAAATAAATTTGAGCAGCGTCAATTTATCCCTTGAGATGGATTACCCATATATTTATAATAGCACATCTTACAAACAACTTGACAAAAGCACTACAAATAATAGCCGACTTGCCAATATATAAAATATATATTATCTAGAATTGCTTGTTTCGGCTGTAATTATGGGTCCACACAGATTACAATGGAAGAAATATAACGGTTACAAAGTGGGTCAAAGGACAATAAATAAAAGTGCACCAGACAAAAAGGAAGGAAGCAAGGAAGAAAAAGAAAGAAAGGGACTGCACATGAATATTACAGTAAAAACAACGGTATATTCCTATATATGAGGGTCTGGGATTACCCATGTATTTTCTCGTTTTATGACATCTCTTTACTCGAGCCGTCTAGACTTGAAAACAGTACCTTGTTTGCGAGCAAACTTACCGCGGTGCATTACGCCCCCCTCCTTCCCTCCTTATTCTCCGGAGGAAGCCCTTATTATTATGCACGAACTGCAGTGATGTCAAGGTCAAAGTGACTGCATAGTCACGGTCAAGGGTAACCAAGAAGTGACGTCAGAACAGCGTGAACTAAAAACCTGCAGCCGTCTAAAAGATTACATTTACTATCTCAAAATAACTTGAAAGCATTATAGAAGTAAGGCATAATCATTTTTGGTCGGTCGTTGAAGAATCTTGATCTTCCAACCTGTTTTCAACCAGATCTTCTTTCTTGCAGTGATAATAATAAGTAAAGGAAATGCATTTACTAAGTTAATTTTAGCGTAGACTACTTAAATGTTCCCCATATAAACCTGACAGTTGTGGTTTAGCACAAAATTCAATACCAAAAAATATACAATTATAATTTCCCACCTATCAAATTCAAAATGCATCATGACATTGGTAACGACAACGAAACACACGAAAAGAAAGCTAAATATGTTATAGCAAAAATGTAATTCATAAAATGTATTCTGAATATTTTGCAGTAATTATAAATAATAAAATAAACGGGTAATGAGTCTGTGGAACCATTGACAATTGGAAACAAAAGAAACAAAACCGAGTTTACCATAAATTTCAAATTGGTGAACCATGGTCATAGGGTTTATTGCATTCTCGTTCCTGTCTTTTACTGGAAGACAAATTTCTATGGCTTCTAAATAATGTAGAACATATCCAGATAAGGTTACTTAAAAAATGAAAACGTACGGTTTCTCTTCTTACGGGCATTGTTCATTAATGCCTTAATAGGCCTACTCTTAATAATGGCCAGCCTCAGTTTAGAATAAGGTTTGCAGCAATGTACTTCAATGAACGACCTTCTAACTGACCACAGTTCGATAATCCCATATTTTATATATTTTAACTATACCAATTTTGGTGTATTTGGTTTCCAAGAACAAGATAGTTGCAGCTCAATACAGCAGGCTTGCGTGTATAAAAAGACATCATTACACATACAATGATGTCTACCCTTTGTATCAGCTCTTGCTTTATTTTAGTCATCAAAGGGGCTACTTCAGATAATTATTTGTATGTTTCAGGTATGGAAATACAAACGTTTAATAGATTCAAGTAGGCAAAATAAGGGCAAAGTTGTTCCAACCTCACTAAAGAGACGAAAACCTCACAAACGAAACTAATGTTATCGGTTTTATATGAGATACTGCTTTTTGCAAGCAATATAATTAAAAAGAAGTTATTCCATCAAAAAGAAACATTGCCCCTTAAGGCTGGTACCAAATACAAACTTTGGCAATCCACTAAACGCACTTTAAATAAGTGTATTTAAATAATGTTTTCTTTTTATAAGCAGAAGAAATACGATACTTATAAAAATAAGGAAAACGCCATTAAGCACAGTTATGTTTAATTGCCGAAGTTTTGTTTTGGTCTCAGCCTGTAAGATCAGCATCTATGCTTTACAATGTCGGATATAAAGTGCAGCCTCTTTGCTGTGAGTTGGCATTGGCCCAGTTCTTTTCAATGTGGCGTTGCCAGTTTTTGTGCCAATGATCAAAGAATAATTTTATGCCCATTATTGACTTCACTAAATCTCTCTAAATTTGTTTTAGCGTGTTTTTGGTATATGAATGCTACTTATTTACAGTTATTTCCTTGGGTAAATCTTGATTCGTTCATATCAATCTATTTATTAGGCGTATGTACTCATGTAGCCTATACAACACATTTTGTTAACTTCTCGAACATTCCTTGTAAGCTATAGCAATTAAATAAACAATTAGTGCTTGCTAACTGTTATTATTTAGTTTTGCATCTTATCAGTAAGCAACGTTAAGTAGCCAAAAATTATCGGAAGTAATTGGGTTGGTTTTAATTTTTCGGTCTCAGCAAGCTAGTCATTTACTTAAACACGTTACTCGATATGTTATTGCAAGTGTTTCGTAATGTATGAAATCATACTGAATTTTAATTTTAATTTTAAAACGAAGCGTAAAATATGTTTAGCTAAGTGAATTTCAGTCAAAAGTGAGAAACGTAGCGAGAACGCGATACCATTACACGTCTAATGAGAGATTGAAGCAGGGACTGGACCAAATCGAACTTTTGGCAATCCGCTAACCGAACTTTAGATAAAGTAATTTATTTTTATAAGTAGAAGAAATTAGATACAATACAGAAAGAAAATACAATTAAATAAAATTTTATTAAATGCGATGAGTGGGTTGTCAAAGTTTTGATTTGTTTCTAGCCTATGCTGTGGACATAAAGGAGAATATAAAATAGATTAGCCGCTAACCGAAAAGCGGGAGAGGAGAGTGCGCCCAAGTGTGTGTGTTATCAGTTCTGGATTTTCAGGAGATGCTTTGAGTTAAACGTTGTTCACATGTCCACACGTGAATCCCAGTCTTTGAATTATTGTTTATCTGTTTAAGCACACGTTTTACATTTTAAAACACGGAAAAAACTTAATGGAAAATCCAAACTAAAGATGATGACGAATTCCATTAAATGTAATGACATCTACAAAATAATTTAATGGATCGGAGAATTGAAGGGATGCCAACTATATTGATATCTGATACAGCGTGATAAGCAAATAGCAGCTGAAACATTTGAACCTAATGAAAACAAGGAAAGGACTGTCGACCTATATGTAAATAGAATACAGAAGGGGGGGGGGGGGGGTAGGAGTCAGAGAAAGGAAAATAGTTGGGCCTTCAGAACACTAACCATTAAAACACAACGCATCATCACATATAGAGGATCGGGAAACAAGGTACATATTTTGTTTGCATGTTTTCACAATGATTTATTTATGAAACACATTTCCGTTGAGTATATTCATTGAAACAACACATCACAGTTCACTTACTGCACAAAAGAAAAAAATTAAACCGCTTACAAGGCGAGTGCGCAGCTCCAATGCATTACGATCTATTTTACAAAACAAATTAAAGATTGTGCATTAATGTGTATTCCTTCTTAATTCAATTAGTCATTCCAGTTGCATGGCAGAGACATTTTTTGAGAAAAAGAAAATAAAACATTTGAATTTACAACCTCAGTCATATGAAAGACTATTAATTAAATAATAAAGGCATCGTACTGTACATTTCAACATTAGCAGCCTTGCAAATACCCTAGGCACCAAAAATAGAAAGCCAACGTATCATTGAAATATGAGCTTTCGGAATCTTGAAGTCCCCCATCCCAGTAAGTTTTTAAGCAAGATTACGGTCTGGGATAAAAATCTTTCCCAACAGACCTTTCAATATCCGTTTATAAGCGTATCTGTAAAAAAAAACAAAAAAAAAAACAGACATAATATAGTTCATAAACTTTCAGTTTCTCCCGTAGTCCTTCGGAGCTCTCAGGGTATTAGCTCAGGGGTATAACTGCGTTATGATTGCGGTTGAACTCTCTTCGTTTCCCAACCAGGTAAAAAAAAAAGTTCATTATTATTGGAAGCTCTTTTTTCATAAAGTTTTAAGTAGGGGATTTATGAACGCATACATCACAATTACGGCAAACCCATATGTATTTCACGAGTGTTTGTGATTTATATTTATTCGATCGAATATTTTCTTCAAACAGTTACAGCGCATTTCCTAACGACGAGACGTGGACAGGGTTGAGAAGGGAAATATTTGACTGTTAAATAATATTTTTCAAAAAATAAATGCAGATGTTATTTCTTGTGAGAGACATACTGAGTTCTTGATCTGAAGGATTTGAACTTCGGCAGGAATCAGATCAGAAGGTATCAAGTAGCGTGCATGTGGGTACCTGTCTTCGATTTACAGACAAATTTCTTCTCCTTTACACGACGATTCTGGAACCAGATGGTGACCTGGCGTTCTGAGAGATTGGTTGTAGCCGAGATGCGCCGTCGTTTGTCTTTGGTTATGAACTTGCTGGCGGCATACTCCTTTTCCAGTTCTTTTAATTGGATCTTGGTGTATGGAACTCGTTTCTTGCGGCCTCGACGGTAACTGCTAACTTCAGGTTGTAACGGGACCACGTCTGTGAGAGGAACAAAAATACGGTAGTAAAGGTAACCGAAAAATTAAACAACATGTTGGAATGCTGATGACGCCGTAAGATCAAGGCATGTGTGACTCATGACGAAGACCCTAAATAACCAAAGGTTTTTTTCTTCTTTTATTTTTGCAATAGACAACTGAAAGAATTAACTATTAGACCGGTGTGAACCATGCAATTAGAGAAACTACTATAGGCGATAACAATGAATATATTTTTGCTTTTGGCCGTAATCCGACCCATCATTAATATAATGACGACATTTGAATATAATTAAAGGCTCATAAAGTTGCTATTGCTTCATCTTGCCAAAATGTATCGTAAAGTCAAGGAAATCAACATTTTGGTTGATTTTTGTTAACAATTTATTGCAATGTGCCGGAATTATCTTTAAGAATGAACTGGCTACTCGTTCCTATTAAATATTATTTATGTCCATGAACGTGCATCTGTGGTCCTGTTAAGTGGACATGCGTTATTTACAATTTTTATGGACAATGGTAAGTACTAAAAAAGGCCAGGGAAATATTTTGTAAATGGGTCCTCGCGTATGTTGACGATTTCATTAAACATGCCAATAGACTTTTGTTGTTCCAAACCCATGATTTGTCAAGAATGTCATGTCATTACGGCCCGCGTTTGCTATCCATCTGAAACCGAAAAACTAAGAGCGAGTTATTGCTAGGTTGGTAATTCTGCACTTAACGGGTGCAAACAATGGATAATTCTGCAGCACAAGAAGAAGGATTGTTAAACAAATCACCGTAAACAGATCTGGCATTTTAATAGTTGGATGCGTGTGTTGGTAAGGGCGATGATCCACCGTGTTAATGTCTTCAACGAAAATACAGATTAAATAAACTTCTAAACTTACAAACATAAAAGCAGAGCTAAAATTAACGAGGCAATAACCCTTACTTATAGGACATACTACGCTTATGTTTAGTGTATTAATCTGTACATATTAAAACAGCAATTCTAAAAGGACCAAGAAAAAAACAGCAGATTTTGGAACCATTTTTAAGGTAAGATTATTGAACTATTAAACCTGAAGATCAGACAACGCGCAAAACGCAGGCAAAGTACTGAAATAAATATTGGTCTACAGTGACAAGATCGGCAATAGAGATTCATCGGTACCAATTTTACCATCATATTTATAAAAGCAACTTTATAATAGTTTGCTATTACTCTGAGACTCTGTCAATCTTAAGTCACAGATACAATTTCCATCATTCTAGCATTAAAGATAATGTCATGCTTTTCCAATTGAGATTTTCCGCAATCTTTCTGAATTGTGTTCTACGCGAGTGCTTATTTCAATTGGAAAGGCTTGTTAATATGTGGATTCTGCCTCAGGAATGCGCATATGAAATATATGCTATATCCCCAAGGTTGTCTAATGGACTAATTAAACTATCTTGCTACAAAGTTCGAATCATTTTGAGTTATTCTTACTCATCGTATTATTACAATTTTCAATACTTGTTTCAACAGTTAATGTGCGCACTCATGGACGTTCCAAACAACACTTGGATGTGCCTTAGAGTAAACTGCATAATTAAAAATCAAATTTACACATATCGCTTAGAAACTGTTTTAAATAAATAAAGACTAATGCAAATATTATAAGAACAACAGGTAAATACTACTACATATAGTAAAATGCACGACTTCCCCTGAATGAAAATTATGCCAGACATTTATTTACATATAGTAACACGTACAGACACAGCCAGAATGGTTGATTATATTTTGACGGCCAACGACTACAGTCGTTTAAAGACCAACACAGATACTCACAATGATAATCAATGCGAATATCTTACATTATTATTTAATACCTGGGAATGGCGACTTCCAGAGATGAGTAGATTGTGTTTGCTCTTTGGAACAGTACACCTGCCCATCCCAGCCATTAGAAAGAGCCCAGTGCTGGTAGCCTTCCATTGGAATCAATGCCTCGTGCCGAGGCTCCGGGTGTGTGCTGATACTGGGCACCACTGACATGTCTAAGTAACCCGGGACAGTCTGGTAGGAGCTGGCGAAACTCGGGTAAAATGCGAATTCCTTGGCCCTGCTGGATAATTCTTCCGTTGGTAGGGCGCTGTTAGGCTCCACGTATTTCTCTGCAGGGTGGTAAGAACACGGCTTCTGCTGCAAGTTCACGTTGTGGGAATGGGACAACCTGCACCCATAATACGGGCTTCCAAAAGGGTATCCATAGCCAAGCGCGGCGCTAGACGATGACTGTGGAGCGGGGCACTGTCGTCCGGCGTCTTGGGAAGATATATCCGAGTACACGGTGCCTTGGTGAGGCGCTATGCTGCCAGAATGCCGTCCCAGAGCTGGGTGTGAGATCAGATCCCTACAGTGGGTAGCGGGGCAATTCCCGCTTAGTCCCTCCATTGCTTGGCTTTTATTTTGATTATTTTCATTCAGGCTTTTTTCATACACGTACATTAAGGTGTCCGCCCAGCGTGGATGCAGGACCAGCGAAGTCGTCATATCACGGGCCGCCGATGCTTTTTAAAAGTCGACTACTCCAAGAAAGACACCTCATTTCCAAGCACATTTTTTACGCAAGCGCATGCGCACCCAATGACCCAAGTGTCCAGTTCGTTTTTAAGACCAAGGTTCTGAGACACGTGATATGATCACTAAAATAGGGAGAGGCGGTTGCTCCGGTATCCCTTTAAACGACCACTAACACGTGTTTTTCTACTGCCACTCAAAGAACAACAGATATTTGCATTGGCTGAAGCAATTCTAAAGTCAAGAATCATTAAAGGGGAAGTTAAAATATAGCGATCAAAACATTTTGCCGATTCAAGAAAAATAAATTGTCCTAAAGTAAATCTTATTCCTGGTTATTTTTGACAATGACTTTAATATGTCTGTGGGTTTACATTTCTAGCAAAGTTCTGGCAGAAAAACTGAACTAAATGAATATAAATGTTTAAACATTTACTAAATTTCCACGTGAAAATAGACATAAAACATACGATTAAGAAATGATCCCACTAAATATTAACCAGGTATTACCATGTCGATTAATTGAAACATTTCAGCAGTAGACACCAGATTTTCACCGGAGATTAAGAAAATAAGTATTAATTAACAGTAGGCACGTGTCTTCTCGGGACAGACATAATAAGTTGGCAAACATACTCATTATATTAAAATATTAATTGATTATTTATTAATTTGGCGAACGGGATTGTCATGTGCAACACCCATCAAGAGAATGCAAATTTTGGAAGTAAAATAAAAATTAACAGATTAATTTTTATTCTTTTTTTAAATAAAAGAGTTGTCCGCACAAAATGTATTGTTTCTTAGTTTGTAAGAAATTAAAATATTTAAATACAATCACTTGTTTGTCTATACATATACATTTTTACCTAAACCTGGTTATAGAAACCCCCTTGATATATAATAACTGAACAATAGTTCTCAATATTTGTGATTCAGTTATGTAACGTTGCCCGTAGAGTGAATTCATAATTTCCTTCTGTCACTTTAAATCCTTTAAAGAAGTGGGCCGAGGTATACTACCGTTGGAGGACATACTAGTTTATGTTTACAATTAATTAGATTTTTTAAAAATAATTTACAAAATGTACAACCTTTATAAAGGAATAATACCTTATGAAGCCGCAATACATCAGTGAAAATCACGTTTACTCACTGCGTACAACTTCATTCGAAATGAAAGAAATAATATATATTTAAGATAATTGTTTATTTAATCAAGCATGAAAATATGATACCGTCATAAGACAAATAAAAAAAATACAAAAATCTTGTTCTTCTCTACTTCGAAACTAATCCAAAATTTAATCCATAAGACTTCATGTGTTTGCGAGCAGTTTTCCACATTGGTTTCTTGTCAGGTTTAAGGATTGCTATTTCGTTTTGAAAACGTTATTAAATTATACAAAAACCAAGGCCTATAAAATAACCTTGGAGGCAAATAACACATTACTCCCAGAAACTACTCTACAATCGGGAGTACATTAAGTCTAAGCGTCTTCTGTTCTTCAAGAGAAGAAAAAAGAACTAAATTAAACGGACGCGACTAGATAATACTACTGTCACATTCGGTATTCTTTTAAAACTCCGATGGTTAAAAAACAGACATATTGGCTAGTGGCGCAGATATTTGACAAATATTGACAGTTCTTGAAAATGGAAGCTTCAACGAAGTCAAGGTCAAGGTAAAAAAAAAAGGCAGACAAATAGGGTCGTAATCAGAGTCTAGACAGAAAGGAATGAACTTCACACCCGCACTGTCGAGTTTACATGCAAACTGGTTGCAATTAGGAGAGCCATCGACGGTGCGAAGAAGCTTCTAAGAAACTATTCAGAGCGGATATTTGGACAACCCATTCAGTGCAGGCCGTGTCTTGCTCAGAGCCACTTTCTTCTTACTTGAATGAAAGACGACTGCGAGAATGGAGTTGCAGCGCGTGGGCTCAATGTTCATATATAATGCATAAATTATATTAAAATGAGCCTGTTGGTTGACTATTTATAACATTCTGACAAATTTATCAAAATAATATCTCCTCTTTGTATGAAATAGAGAAATATGAAAATACATCCGAATTTACGTAAATGCTAATATTTGAAATTTTAGCTTTGTCACGATTACGTCCATACAGGCCTACTTGATGAAAAATAGTATAGCCTACTTATACAAAACAGACGGTTTTCAAGAGCAAGCTAGAATTATTACAGCTGCAATTAATTAAAGAAATAATATTTTATTTGAATGTAAAAATTATTATTCATTTTTATTTATCGATTCAATTACAGTGGAAAGCAATTCCTTGAGCAGACTGTACCTTATCAGTCAGTATATTCTCAATTTTGTGTTTCGACCACTCTGCAGTGTTAAAAGGATTAACACATCTACTGGAATATAGCCTAGTGGACCATTATTGGCAATTATTGGTTATCCAGATAACCCTTGGGAGTTAACATTGAACCTCTTCTAAAGCAGTGTTGTTAGTGTTTGAACTCCATAATTCCATCATTTCTTTTGGATCTTGTAATTAGAACTTATGTGACTTATATATCTAATGTATGGTTTTTGTATTTCTGTTTTTAAGTGTACTAACAAGCCAACAAAAATACACAGTCAAAACGAGGGAATAGCCACCTACCCGTCTACATTTTTCGTGTCATTTTTCGGCCGTTTACAGCAGTTTTATTTTGTTTAGGCCGTCAATATCATGGTTAATAATCTGAATTAAGAAAAATAGTATTTTTAAGGGCGTGTCTCTGTGTACGTATTTTCTGTGGAGGCATGCTGAATCAATATATCTTAGCCCTGAGGAAAAACGTGAGCCACGTTTTAATTTAAGCTTAGTCTGACAGAATTTGTGACATTATAATGCATTAGTTTGTTCTACTGATTGTGCAGGGTTCATCGTGGCCTTTCATTTTAAAGTTATATTGCATAGATCCCTAAGGCAGACACGATGTGGTGACTGTTAGAGTGCATAGAGACCACAGCCCGGCAGACCGACTCCAATACAGCTCTAAGAAGTGTCTTATTTGAAACTGTATCTGTTTCAGTGTCAGTTATAATGTTCCTCAAGAGCAATAGTTTCTTTTCGCAATCATTTATCATTTAGAACAGAATAGTAAAAGGACAGCAGTGCGCGTGGAGTTATTCGAATTTCTCGTGATGTTTTTAATTGGTCGTTGAGTTCCTTCGATGTGTGTGTCTGCGTTTACCTAAGTTTTCATGTCAGTAGTATAATATACCAACAATGACGAAAAAGAGAACGGTCTATTCAAATTCCAGATACATAAACTATTAAACTGGCAAAATTGGAATTTGTTACAAAAATGAAACGTCATCTTGCAGGAAGAAAATATGAATGAATATAGATGAAAAATGTTATTTCCAACAATATAGTATTGCTAAACTGTTATCTAAACAGTTTATCTAATAATCTAAATTTTCACATTTAATTGTATTGATTTCCAAACTGCTGCAGTTATTTGTTTCGTCCAAACAACCTTTCAATTCCCTGGGATACTGAAACTAAATGACAATAGACTAAATGATGACAATGATAAGATGGATTACAAGTTATGCATTGTGTCCTTTTACTTTTTGTTCGATTACATTTTTAATAAAATGATTGCTCCTTTAGTGTCAAAAGTAAATAAAATGATGATGCTATTTCGGTATCAAAAGCAGACACAATATTGAATAATTCAAGCTACATTCAAAATTAAATTTAACCCATGAAAATGCATTTTATTATATTATATTATTAATGTCCCTATTTAAGGATATTCGGATACTGTTTACCTAACACTCGTTGTTAAGGTTTCTTATGAGAGATTTGAAGTTGACTTGAAGTCTCTTTAAGAAAATGGGAAAAGAATAAAACAATTAATACATTTGTAACCAGGAATATAACTACGGCGAAACGCTTAAATTAAACACAAACTTCTTTATCTACCAAAGCCAACCTTTATCTAAAAAAATAAAATTAACCTCTAAACACTTAAGCATTATATGTTGGCTGTTGCAGTGTTCCAACTGTACAACGAGTTGCCTGCCTTACAATTTACATCTTTCGCCCTGTTAGCACTGGCAGGCCACTTCATTGAAATGCATTTGGAGTCGATTCATTTTATATATCTATTTTTCAATCGGCAGTTTCAATAGCCCGCTCAGTAATATAATTTTGGCTCTTCTCCCAGTTACCACTGGCACTCCTTTAGATATGCCTTTAGATATAAATGTTATATTCAGTTTATCCATCATGGCGATTCTTCATATTTAGGCAAGGTTAACGTTTACGTTACATTAGGTTTAATATCAGTAATCCACATTCAGTTCAGTTAAGGACATGTTATGACGTCTAAAGTTATTTAATACCCTCTGAAGACATAAGTGTATTTGGGACAACTAAACCAACAAACAAACAAAAAAGTATCATAGCAAAATGACGCACGCGCGTTGCATGTATGCTTGCTGGTTGGTGAAGACAATTCATTTAAAAAAAACGTAACTGTTCAAAATAAGAAATTACGTAAGGAAACGGGGAATTCTACGAGACATTTGCTAGACATTTGCTAGACATTTGTCTTCGGCATCACTTATTGATTTGTAACTTTTCCAGCGCTCTTATATCGAGCGTCTTTATATTTACTTCATGCATACACAGAAAACATTATTTTAAGTAATTGTTGAAATATATTATGCAAGAAATGCTCAATTTTTAAATATAACTATAACAGTAAAGGTTTAAAATAGAAATAAGTTGTGTGTTGTAAACATGCTTCAGTTAGAGAATCGTAGCTCGTATATATATTAAGTATAGTCATAGACAGTAGACAAAGACAAACTGAATTTGGTTTGTTTTGTATTCTTAAATAACGAAACAATAGGTATTTTATTTGGATGCATGGAAACATTTTAATTGCCCTTCATCAGACACTACCTTGTGGGCATACTGGACAGTTTCCCAATTGGGAAATCCACCATGAGATGTTGCCATGAGAAATTTCGTCCTTATTTATATATATATCCTCTGTGCCCTTCAATAAAATATATTCAAATTTACCATAGAGGAATTCAAGTCTTGTTACATTATGTTACAGTTCTGGTAAATCTAATTTCGCTGCCATGATACGCGACATGTAGCACGTTAAGTACATTGTATCTAATTGACTTAGTTGTTTTGTACAGAGATTCAGTATTAAAAACAAACAAACATTTTTTTCCAAAAAAAACTAAATTTTACTATCTTATTGAGTGTATCTTTCTGTCCTTTAATGGGGAAAAATCAGTAATTCTAAAGCATTCCTCGGAAGTTTACTTCCACAGATACACTGAACGTGTGTTCATACATAACTTGAAAGTATATTTGCATACCATAGGACTAATGAATGTTATGAGCATGCTGAAACTTTAAAAACGAAGTATATGGGCGCTAATGAGGGACTGTTTATAGTGATACTTATTAAATTATTACATCAAGAAGTCTTCTTTTCAGAATGTGTGTTTTGCTTCAATGGCTAGATAATTCGTTACAGAAACGCACGAAAAACCTTGATCTACCTTTTCATTTAGTTAAGTTAGCCTACTTAATTTAAACAGAGAGAACAAGTGTACCCAACATTTGTGACACCTGGAACGATCTATATGCTTCGGTAATCTTCTGGTATCAAACCTCTGGTAAATAAAACAACACGTCATCGGACAGATTTTCTACATACTGTGCCCAGGCGTCAGTATATTGGTTGGAGCAACCTGGTTGCTTTGTTGGTCGTGCTCTTTCTACCAGGTTTCGATTGTATGGTGACAATAATAACATTGTTTACCCATTCAGTAATATTTCCAAAAATGGTTAAACAGTTTCCAATAAACGAGATATGTTTTAAAACAATTTATCGATATTTAACATTCACACCGAGAGAACGGTAAAGGGTCTGTGCGGATTGAATTATATATATTTACTTCCATTGACAGACGTTCCCCAGTCAATGCTTGTTGAAACGGAATCGGATATAAATTTCAGGTTCCAGGTTGTTTTAGGCTAACTCTGGTTTGGGTAAACTCTCGAGAAAATCAATGTGTACTACAGGCAACAATAGTAATGAATGAGTTATATTTAGGTCTTAACTAACAAAAAACTATTTTTTTCATATATTTTTATTTTGTTTGCAAAATCTGATAACAATCTGGCTTGCTTCTGCACAAAAACCAAGTAAGAATTGGTTAGTTTGTTAGTAGCATATATCAGCTAGACTTCTATGGTTGCCTTATTTAAAGGACAATACATTTAAAACGTCTTGTACAAGCAAGTTATAAAACCAGTTCAGCCTTCCACACTAATTAATGATGTATTTCGAAACCTCTGAGTATGCTTAATTCATCATTTTTGTCACGTAACGATTTAAATCTACGTAGTTGATCAATGACACACGGGCATAAACTCATACACAGAACTTGATTTTAAATATATATACAAAACATTTTTAAATATCGAATATCAATATCAATATCCCGCATACTACATATAATGAATTAAATTCTGGGCATATAATTAGAGGCCACAATATAAAGGCCCGACAAATCATAAACTAAGAATTTAGTGAGTCTCTTAGTTGATGTTGCATTTTAGAGATTATTCAGTGAGACGTCATCTGAGAGCATCGACATAATTAGAAGTAAAATCAGGACAGATTAATCACAAAGCATAAGTTTATAAATAAAAACTAAACCAGTGGCATGAATTCACCAGTTACACCACTGTATCAACACCGTCATCTAACTTTGTTTTAATTGTTTATCGCGATGTCCATCCGAAAAATTTCTTTTTTACTGCATGCAATTCTGAAGAAACGTTCTTACCTGTCACTGCCCAATAACCAACACTGTTTTGTGTTTACAGACCTTGATTAATAAAAGAAACAGAGTTGTCTGACCATGTCATAATTTGACTTTCATTGTACAGCTACATGCGTTTTTCTGCATTTTGCGTTTGAATAGCCCTACACATAAAATACAGTTGGAACATAACGCATTTTCAAAACGGTATTTGAATATAGGAATTCAAGCAATCCACTTCACTTTCGCACGTGCAGATTGAAGTTCAGTAGAGAAGGGGGAATGCCTCCCCTGCTACAGGCTGTCGCGTCGGAAGTCCAAGTTCAAGTTAAAAGAGACGTAGACTGGCTCCAGAAGACAGCACAACAAAAGCCTTTTAATTACCATATACATTGTAACACCTTGGTCAAATTAAAGAAAAACAAAATGTTTCTCATATGATTCACTCCAGTTAAATAAATATACATATGTATGAATGAAGCCTTACTATTTAAACATTCCTGTAGTATGGACTCGTATCGTTAACAATTGACCTCTGAAGATGGACAATCAGGATTCAATGGAGGTTCGGGGCTAGGATGGTCATTTCTCTAGTACAATCCTTTGGAGACTGTTGGAACTGCTTCGCTTAAGTTTTTAATTTTGACAGATCGGTGTAACAGATAAAAGAACTACACGCAGTAAAAAAAAAAACCTGGTTGTTAGATCAGTGTATGATTGGGGTATGATTAATTTTTTTACACAACACATGACTACTGACAGCTGGGAAATCATATTTCAACAATTTCCGTCCATAATTGCACATCATCTGTGCATTGCAAATACCATAGTGCAACATTAACTGATAACGAAATATATTTGCTATTTTCTCAATTACTTTTAAGTGCCACACCGAGAAGTGAAGCTGAGTACCACACAAATAAAATAAATAAATAAATAAGCGTACATTTAAATATCACGGATCATGCATGTGTAGGATGTGTGAGCTCTTAAATAAATTCGAATTTACTCCAGATAACAAAACATTAAATTAATAAATTCCCTTTAAGGCGGAATTCATTAATTGAAAAAAATGGACAATGTCATACATTACATTTAACCGAATAAGACAATAACACGATAACAAAACGAACGTTTTTCCAAGTCGAGTTCAGGATGTTCAGTAACTAATGAAAAACCTTGGCTTATATTTGTTTGTAAACGTTATTGTCAGACGCCATATAAGTTAGATTAAAGCTGAGCCAATATCTGATTCAAACTAAACAAAAATCTAAAAGAAAGGAAATAAAATATATTAAATAAAATATAAATAATATAGGTCTACAACAGAATTCGAATACATTTCGCCTCCCATAGCAAACTTTAGTACAGTGTCTACAATTGTATATTCTACCGGGTACTGTTCTAGCTATAATTTGGTCTTCATTTGAAGAAATGATAGCAAATCTTTTTTTTTTTCTAAAGAAACCTATGATAACTAGGAGGAGTGTTAATGAAATCAAAAATATATATAGTTGTTTATAACAACTAAACCAACACTTTGTCGAATAAAGGCTTACGATTTACAGTTATTGGTAGCACTAGGAAACTGGGAAGCTATATACAGCATGACGAACGCATCCAAGGCAATACATATCATACATGATTAAAACCAGAGAACCATTATAAAAAAATACCTCTATGATAAATGATAATATATGGAATTATTTGGATTTCAATTCACAGCTTTTTATTCCCATTAAAGATTTTCTCATACAAAATTATTCGTAGTTAGTTATTTCAATGATGTACAAATACAAAGGCCCAGTGCATCAGTAGGAATTTTTAATATTCATGTAGCCATTACATTTTACATTTTTTAATTTTATTTAGGCGAATAATCAGAAGTTCATGGTAAAAAAAATGAAATAACCGTAAATGTAAAAAACTTTGTTAACAATTCTGGTGGAAGGATATTAAAGTGAAAGAACAGATCTGGCTGGAGAAATTGGCCTTTGCCGTGGTAACTTTCCCAGACTGCAATGGAGTTTGTTAAGATTTTGAGGTAAGTCAGATGAAGGCTAATGTTATGATGAAACCTGACATGAGAGAGGAGCAGAGCAGGACCATGCATGCAAAGAATGAAAACTCCAGAGCTATATCACTCCAATGTACCTCCTACGTTACATTCTTTCCACATATAATCCAATGTCTGACCACAATCACTTGAACCCTGCCCAGCTCCACTCCAAAACACATTTCATCATATGACCAACAACGGAAAGTACAGAGAAAGCTGGCACAAGTATTAACCACCCTACATTACGGTACTGGACAACCAATGAACTCCCATTTACCACTAAAAGCATGCTATGCTCCTTTAGGAGGGTCCAAGAAAATGCCTTTACTATTGTTCTAATTTTATATGGCATGTCCATTTTCCTTCATAACACTGACAAGGCATTTTCAAATTAATTGAATTCAAGATCCTGTTTTTTGTCTTTAAACTATTATAATAAGGGATAAGCAATTTTTTAAATATTTTTTGTGGCGTGTAGCAAGTAGGTTTTTTTTGTGTTAAAATTAGGAAAATGTAATCACACTGCACCATTCTGCCCCATGTACAATATGTGATACTTTGCTATGGAAAATGATCAGAGCCCGTTTAAGATGTGGAGAAAAACAAAAAAACAGTGTTTTAAAGCATTTGTCTGACTTAGAGCAGCACAGGACGAGCCGTTAACAGAACTCAACAGTATTAATGCACGAATACGTAAAAAAAAAAAAAAAGTAATTAAAACTGTAAATATATAATTGCATAAATCTTTATTTATGCCGACAAAATATATAAATACATAAATAACACCTTGCTTAAATACATAATTAAATTATGAAACTTTTTTTTAAACAATCGCAGCTGGTGGGAGGAGTTAGAACTACATTCTGAATCTTCTCACCTTCTTGTGGCTTCTGAATACACTTCATTATCAAGTCGAAGTTGAAAAACAATTTTCAAAATCAAAACATTTCTACAGATGACAAAATCAATCACCTGTCTAATTGACAGGTGACGGTTTGAGTACTAGGTGCTGTCCATGTCACACCTTAATCGTAGCATTAGCAATGCCTTCAGGTGATAGCTCGGTGAGCTTATAAGTTGGAAAACTATAGGGTTAGATATCGATCTGTTCAAAACTTTTCTTTCCTTTTTTTTCAACGCGATGATGGTAACGTTAGTGTTGTTTACACTACTAAGCTATTACGTTACGTATCACTATTATGTGTTTGACAATGAAGTGTAGCTAGAACCCGCAATGAGGTGGGTGGAGTTAGAATGTTGCGAATGAAAGCCACCCGCCAGTGATGGTCCGGGAGGGCGTTCGTTTTCCAAGTTTCAACATTTCAGCATACCGCAGTCAAAATTACATGAATGAATAAATGAATGCATAAATGAGTTGTAGGCTTTAATTATTGTTTTATCATTTACTTATGTATTTATTTTGGTCGACATTTCAATATTTCTGCATTTATTCATTTATATATTATTTAATTTTCACAGGAAAAATGCTCCAAAATTCTTGAACTTATATCTAACTTATATATGTGAAGACGGAAAATAGATTTTTTTTGTTTTGTTTCAACAATGTTCATTTTTTGGAAATTTAATGGGGAAACACTTATAAACTTAAGATAAGAATTATCTTAGAAGGCACTATTGCACGCGAAACATTAATTAAGCAGAATCCAAGCAGAAGTAAGGACTAGGTGAAAGAAATCTCTGTTCACTGTCCTCTTCCAGTAGTCACACTGGCACCGATAATCAAGAGTGACATCAGCAGGGAAGAAACATGACATTATATACAATTATGAGATATAAAGCAACAAATGGTAATTTAAAAAACGCAAATTTGTACTTTCTGGATTCAAAAATATACCAAATCCCAGGTGATTAATTTTATTAAGATAATTATTTTATCAGAAATAAATCAACTCAAACGAAATTCGGTTGGTACAGAAGATTGGAACAATCATTTTATAATTAATAAATACAGGTAGCAGACTTTAAAGATGCATTCACCACACGACTTAACTTAGGGATGTCATTTTAATTTTTTTGCAAGATTGTTGATATTTTCTTCTGGTGTGTGAAAAATATTTATACCAGAATTGCTTGAGATCCAATCAATTATCTCAAATTATGCAGAGTTGCTTTTAAGGAAAGACAGCAGCAAGATACAATTAGTGCAAATAACAAGAGGTAACAATGCAAGACTAGAATCTGCAGTATTTAATTGGAAATGAACGAATCGCCTACATGGCCAGTAGTACCATTATATTATACTGTAACACTGAAACTGCACAATAATCAAGAGCAGAGCCATTTTTTAAGTAAGAAAAGTAAAGATTTGCTTCACAATACAATATGTTTATATCTTCTTTAAATACTGCAATGTTGGAACACCCCCTTACATCTACTGTGACATTTAGGATTAATTCATTACATCTACCATTATTAATACATAGCTACCAAACTGAGAGTTTTTTTTTTTTTTTTGCAGTTTGGGAAATGACAAATTTAATTTAAATTATTCAAATATAAAATAAAAAAAAACCCAAGGTGTTATTTTGACCCAAAGCATTAAATAAATGCAACAAAAATGAGAAACGGAAACTAAAATAGGTCCTATCATTTTAATAATTAACTAGTTTGCTAAGTGTCTCTTTTCGCCTTTTCTCTTTAAAACATCTTGAAATTATATATGCATAAATGTTCTTAGGATGGCATACACCAACACAGAAACTGTTTAGTCAGAGCTATTTTATAATTCGTTAAATATTGTTAAGTGAAAACCCAAATACCGGACGTCTAACCTGGATTCTGACGAGGAAAAACTTTCGAAACCTATCAGATTCAATCAAAGTAACGAAAGACAATCACAAAGAAGCCTTATTGCGCTAATATGTAGCTCCTTAAGTCTTAATGTATGATGAGAGTTTTTTAGTACCTCTGAAATCCTCCATATTTCAAGCATGTGTGCAGAAATAATGGAACTTAATGAATGTGTTTAATCATTCCTTCGATTCTATGTAAATGACAAAGTCTACACATCACGGCATTGCAATATAAAGCCGTCTGCTCTTTTGAGATTCATCTACACATCTAGTCATGAAGCAGCAAGTCAAAATCGAGCTAGCTTCATGGAGTACGTGTGTCAGAAGGTGGTTATTGGAACAGGAATAACTTCATTCCAAAGTTTGCATCCAAGAATGTCAAAGTGAAGTATGATTTATCAGGACGATTTTGGTGGAAATTCCGCATTGTAGCTCCTAATCGTCGTTTTTTAACGAGAGGCTATAATCCTGCGTGTGTCAACTGTCTTTCGACATCAATGTTAGCATTGTGTGAGAAGCACTCAGCGTAGACTGCATACCTAAAATATTAACGCGACCCAAATACGTCAAACAACGAAGTTTAAGAAACACTCCAAGACTGTTTCAGTGTATACCAAAAATGCCGAGACTTAAGATTACCCTTCACTGCAACATATTTCGTTTAACATATTTTTATAAAACAAACAAAAGACCGTTAGATAAAAGATAACTATTTTATAACACTTTTAATACGTACTTACCTACGGAGTAAAAACGATTAAATCTTGTATAAAATGTATTGTAAGATATAAATTATATAATGATATTAAAGTATCTATATATATATATATATATATAAGTTCAAGACATTGTCCCTATATCATAAATCTTAAGGATAGACTAAAGACTAAACTGGCAGCTATATCAACTTGACACTGTTTAAATGAGGGATGTTTTTTTAGTCGAACATCCCTTTATATTTGCTCAGTGTCGCCGGCACATTTTGTAATTCACGTACGTTTATTTTCTTTTTATTCAGTTTACTTCAGCTACCAAGATGTATTACAGAGCTCAGGAGCACTAGGTATTGAACCCAAAGCCTCAAGCCCCAATTCAGTCCTCTAACCAACACACCCATATAATATCTCTCAGAATAGTAGCAAACAGAATAGTAGTAGAATTATAATAAAAAGTTAACCTCAGTCACAAAAATGCAACTGGCCTATTACAGTCAAACCAGATATAGGTTCGCTTTTAGTAAAAACCGTAGGCAAACAGATCAAAACAAATGTATTGACGTTTTGGGAGCTGAACACCAAATAATATCTGGGGGAAAAAGTATAATCCAGTTGCATATAAACAGCATTTCCCGGACTAACAATGACACATATTTAAACAATTGTATGACCACCTAACACCACATTCATATTTAATACATCAACATTGAAATTATGAATACATATTTAACTAATCTTTTTATTGAAGATGGATGTTAGTTACCTGTAGTGTTAGTCCTCCATTTCCAAATAAAATTGACCGATTGCGAAGACCCTCTTTATTTTCGATTGAGATATGGACGTTTGAGAAGTGGAAGTCGGCGATATTGTAGATAATTGATTGGTAAAGTTTGGATCAGTCCCAATCGATATTTTCATTAACTGGATCTAACGTGGACTGGAATGAATCATTAACTCACGACAAATACAATAATTTTTGGGATATAAATGACCGAACATTTAATACTTAGTGCCAACTCATTAACATTCTGAGATGTTTCATATGTTTTACAATACAAAATCGAGCCTAATCAGTTGGCCTAGTACAACTAATCAACCATAAATACAATCACAAATTCAACGAAATTATTACGTTCAGACATCTTAGAGTGGGGAGCATGTTCATATGATCATACAGACAAAACTGAAAAAAATACCATCTCGTCACTGGAGACTTGTATTTTTCAATGTCAAATATTCAGTCTTTATCTGCAAGGCTGTAGCTGCCTCGGTGGGCGTAAAGCACACCGATTTGTTTAAGAAGTCTACTTTCATTATGCCAAATACAAAACGCGGCGGAGTATGGACATAATTTTCCGGTTTATTTGAATGCAACATTTTCGGTTAGATTTCTAATTTAACACTTTCAAAACTCGATTCCAGTTAACGTACGGGGAGTTAATTGATCGCATCTTAGGTTTAATTTCTATTCGACCCTTAGCACAGCTTTCCAACTGGCAAAGCTGAGTGTACATTATTTCATAGACATTGAGGATGGGTTTAAGTCAAGGTAGTGATTGGCAAACAGCCTTATGGGGTGCCCCACCATTGTCCCCTGAACATGTCTCTCAGTTGTACTCCCTGGTAAATATTTAGCAGATTTACAAGGGGAAAAGTCAAAATAAAACAGTTATTGAACTACTTTTGACTCCAAATAATTACCGGTAGACAAAATGTCTTCACATAAAGAAGACATTAAATACTGTCACCACACCTGCGACTCCAGTTGGTTGTTCCCTTCTTTTTAATATTAAAATAATCAATATGTGATATTCAAGCACTACTTGCTGTATTTGCCAGAACCCTGAGATACTTTGAAATAATTAAAAACTTGGAGCTTGTACCTCCAATTTAGAATAACCTGTATTCCACACTCATGTAGGCCTAGGCACTTTTTCGTATTCAGGAGCCACAGCTAAACACATTTGGTTCAATATCAAAAGTCATTATTTGGCAGGTGGGATATACGGGGGGGGGGGGGGAATGAGTGGAGGCGGTG
>JAOVYW010000033.1:305025-316506 GCA_025775045.1 Hiodon tergisus
CCCCCCCCCCCCCCAATACAGTCCTGATTAAAAAACCTGATTATAATTTCAGATTTATTATAAGACCATAGAAGTAGGGACGTATCTGTTTGCTATAAACCTTTCAGAAATCCAAGGTTTTTAAGATTGAACTTTGATTAACGAGGGCCTGTGTCATTACTTGAATGGAAAGTTCTGCCGGCTTTCACTCAGGACTGGCACACGATAGAAACAGATTGACTTGGATCTGTTATTAAACTTGGGAGCCAGTATGATCTATGGTTATCATATAACAAAAGAATTAGACCTTATATTAATTTGGTATCAAAGTCATAATCTGGTAGGATTTAGATTTAATAGATTATACTATGAAGGAGGACTCTCTGGCATGCACATTAAAAGAGATACGTGGTGTTCTAAATATACAAAATTAAATGACATTGGACACTGGCTTGAGACAGAAGAAATGGCAAATAGTCATAAAGGGACACATACGCTGTCAATAATTTGTTGTCACTATGCACTGGGTTTATGTGGTTTAAGTGGAATGTGCAATTATTAAAATATACATATTTAAATGTATTGTCCTTATATCAAACTTTTTGTATGTTTTTTATGTTGCAAGCATTATCTGGCTAACCAGCTTAATTAAATAGGTCTATTCAAAAGTTATGAAGATATGTTTTAAAATTGAAACAAATTTTGTGCCACGTCAAGTATGTGTTTGGAGTCCTGGAACATAATTTTGGTCTGAGAGGGTTAAAGTAAATAGGTCATTTCTATAAGTGTACACAACAGAACCCTTTCTTTGTGCTTATCATGATTTCAGTTGATAAGGGCGATAGTTAACCACCTGAAAACAATTGAATGGCCGCTAGCATGCAAGTTAACTGCCTGAAGCAGAGCAGGGGCGCCACCATAAACCCAAAACTGGTTTAGCATGCAACCCATCTGGGTTGTTTTCCTGCCTGTCGGATTTTGCAAAAAGATGTTTAAAGAATTTTTCACTTAAAAAAATTAATTGTGGTTCAGACTGCAACAATGTCCCTTATTAAGTCATTTATAAAGAAATCATTGGACTGTATTGCCAATTTGTATAGCTAGCAGAAACCAATAAAATAAAAAACTGTTTGGCCTACTTTTAAGAGCAATACTAGCGAGTTAGAGTATTTAAGAATTTTAGCAAGCATAGTTTACTTCCTGAGAATCTACAAAACCAAATAAATCCGGTATCTGAAATGTAGTGTACAACCCACAAGTATTGTCTGAGAAGTCAACAAAGTGTTATGGGTGAGTAGGCCTATATACATCCAATGAAAGCAATCAATGCGCACGGCTACCAACTAAAAATTCAAATCCAAAAATCTGATTTCATATTATACCTTGAGCACCTAATTTGTGGAGAACAAGACAGGGAATGGATTTATTCTGGGATTTTTTGCACAAAAACTGGAAAGGCAGGAATAGATGTTAGCCAAACCACCTTGAAAAGTACCACGGCCTATGTCAATAAACCACACCTGTGCTGGTGTCTATGACATTTATGGCTCCTTAAAAGGTATTGATCAAACAATGACCTGGGCTCTTAGCTGTTTAAACTTTGATAGACTCGACTGGGTATCAATAAAGAAACCCCTCTCCATTATTATAATTTAGAAATGCTTAAAACATATATTATTAGTCCGGACTTGATTGGAGTAACTAATTTCATTTATTGGGAGGCCTATTTTGCTCTAAGCAATATATCAAAGTACAATAGTACCCAGTTTCTTGTTAGTAGAGCATAAACCTAGGATGATGTTAAGAGGTATTTTGGTTCACAAACCTGTTTATTGTGTTAAATGAAAAGTACTAGGTTAAAATCAGTCTGGAGTATTACAGGCAATGGGTGAAGCAATACTAAGAACTATTTCATTTGATAGTATTTTTTGGTTGATGGGCAGCTGCATTGCAGTACACGCAACACGATTACACAAAACAAGATATTCCCACTATATCTATATGGATTTCAAACAGTTTTGTAGGCAATGAGAAAACCCATATATTGTATTGTAAATATCACATTTAACAACAGGAAGAGTAAAATGAAAATATGTTGTTCATGATGAGCTGGTAGACAAATATAAAGTGATATACTCCAAAGACATCTTTAATGGGTGTAATACTAGTAATAACAATAATAACAATGTTGCATTGCTTAGTGACAGGTAAACACAATTTTTTAGGGAAAAGGGCAAAGGGAGATGTGGCCTCAAAGTGCTGATCCGGGATCAGCTTTGTCCTTTAACATGTTGCCAATCGTGATCATAATCCTGATCCTAGAACCTGCGCCTCTAGACAGCTTCTAAAACAATAATAAGGTTATAACAGAATGGTGGTTTAGTACTTAAGGTAACAGGCTTGTAAGTGAATGGTTGCCAGTTCAAATCCCCCAAGCTTTTGTATCTTTGAGCAAAAACTGCTTAAAATGGCTTCCGTAAATATCCAGCTGTAGAAACTGTAAGCTATGCAAGTGTCTGCTACGCAACTAAATTGGCAGCTAGCTACCTGCAATCTGAGTGAGGGCCATTCTTGAGACTGTGTAAGTACTGACATTAGTGGTAAAAATACTACATGTGGATCTGTGCTCTGCAACATGAAAGGATTGCAAAGTCTGCAGAAAATAGTTCCATGTGTCCCATGGTGGGGAGGCAGATGTGAAACACCATGCTAGTATGGAACACCATTAAATGAATTCTGAAAATTAGAAAACAAATACCCTTGTCTCTAGCTACTTCTAACCAAAAACAAAACAAGTTGCTGCTGCCAAGCTCACTGAACTTTATCACCATGTTGTGCATCTGCAGTTGTATTGCTCTGCCTACTTTGAAATAAAACCAGCCACGACATTCTTCCCAGCTTTGGCAATCGCAAAACACGTCAGTTGTGGTTGAACTAAAGTGGAGATATTGGTTAAACATTTGAGGATAATGCCTGCAGTTTGTTATTTTATATCCACAGAACAGACCTATCCATTACCGGTTAAGTTAAGTTGCATGTTTTTGAATTTACAGTACGCTTGTCACCTGGTGTACGGCCAAAGCTGCATCCATTGTGCTCTTCTTTAAAACAAAGGCAAGAGAGGGAGAAAACAGCAAACAGATGTTCACATGTTAAAGAATTTTCTCAACTGAATGTCAATGAAATGCACTAGAGGAATGTGGTCTTATGTATTTACTTTACTCATACACCCTCACCATTTACTGTGTGTTCTCAGAAAAGCATACAGATGGAGACTAAGGCAAGTTTTTTTTTTTTTTTGTCTTGCTCAGTCATAACTTTAGAACTTCTAAGACCGAGAATGATTTTTATGTAGAGCTTTTCCAGCTGCTTGCAAAAGTCGATTAATATTACTGAATAGCAAAGGTTTCTGATGTAATGTAACTCAACCAAACAAGTATGTCATACAAACTTCAAAATGATCCCAATCAGGGTCATGGCTGAGACTTCTCTGTGAGCATATCTGCTCAAATTAGACATCCTTGCAGGCCACTGAGGTACGCTAGGGTCAAGATCTGAAATCAGTCATGCGGGCAAAATTATAAAATTACCATCTAGATTAATGCAAAGCACCTGTGCGCTTAGCTAGACTGCCAACATGCTGAGCCCTCTAATGATAGCACCTGGTGGTAAAAGACTATAAAAGTGATGGGAAAGCACAACAATGGGGAACAGCATCAGCGAGGTGGTGGGTGTGCAGCCACAATTTCTTCTCATCAGACTGTGTGCGAGCAAAACAGTTTGATGTTTGCGTGAGGCAAGTGGCATGCAGGGAAACGACTGGGGCTGATTGTTGACATGATGAGTGGAAGCAACCCCAACTGAACACATGAATTCACTGCATACTACATGGGGAGCTGATAAACTTGATTTATGAATTGTTCTTTTGTTTGCTTTATGTCTTTCTATGGGGGGGTGATTGGAGAGAAAGAACGGAAATGGGACCAGGAAAGAAGGCCTATCTGCATGGCATGTGGACAGGCTAAATAAATTCAGCACTACTGCCCCCAGAAGAAACAGCCTTCATAGGGGGAAGACTGGGGAGGGCGGAGTTTCGGGAAATGCCCATAGTGATTGGGGGTTTAGCAGTGTCATGTATTATAGGTACCGGTTCCCAGGTGAACTGAAGTTATTCAGTTTGACATTCTTCCAGAAGGGGCTTGGAGGCTGACTAATGCAAGAAGTGGCTGTTTTGGAATTGCAGACTCTGAGGGGGAAAAAAAGGGGTAATCATTATATCTGACGATATCTTAACAAGTCTTGGTGAAGAATGTGATTTCACACTTCAGGGAAGCAGTGTTCTGGGGACATCACTAAGTGTAGCAACATTCCGCAGCACATAAGGGGATAGAGCCAAGTGAGGATGGGAACTTGCTAGTGTAAGTGAGATTTTGAGACCTAAGAACCTGGATGGATGCGTTGGGAATGCCTGACTGCCCCGCCAGTGCCTAATGAGATCATAGAATGAAGTGATTATGTGGGCAAGTGAGAAGGTTGTACCTACAGAGGAGTGCAGTTGGAGAGGATTGCCTACACCTAAGAGATGAAGTGCTCAATAGACAAGCTAAAAATTTGACAGGTGTGGGGAAATTTTGCAACTATTAGTGCCTGTAGGGTACAAAAGAAGCTGTGGCAGCAGTATCATGAGACATTGGGACATGTGTGCCGCCCAAATTGAGTTTGCCTATTGTAGGAACTTCTACTAAACCCAGCTAGAGACGGTGGACTACCAAGTGCCTTGCTGTGCGCAGTGCAAATCTGACCGGAGGTTACTATTCCCACATTCTGTTCATTGGAGGTGCTAGCTGCATGGGAAGGTTTCCTCTCATAATTGCCAAGACAAAGCACAGTAATTGATAATGTTCTTGGTTTGCGTTATGGAGCTGGCTGATATTCTATGCATTACCCCCCCCCAAAAAAAAAACTACACCAGAACATGTTGCAATACATACCTGATACTATAAACCATCCATGCACTCATGCACTACAAACCTTTCTGCTCACTCAACATTCACACCTGAGTTTAAATCAGGATCTAAATGGGTAAATGGGCACCTGAGCATATGCTTACCAATTAGTTAATTAAAACAGATTACAATGTACATTGTACATATGTTAATAAAACACACCCAGTTTCATCAAGTGTCCAAGTGAAGGGCTTTCTCTTCACAGTAATTACTTGCATGCTGGCATTGACACAGTGATTGTGATTTATGTACTTTGGAATGCTTGTGAAGACACTGCAGATACAAAATAATTAAATAAGAGGTGCGTGTAAGCAGGTGATAAGTGGAAGTGGGAACTGTGTCAATTGTGCTTTATTTATACTTTCATTTTATTTTGGTAATAATATTTGTTAAATTGCCGATTGCCTGGTATCATCTAGTATATCCCTGGTCTGTGCTGGGGGTAAACACAAACTATCCTGAAGGGAAAGCACAGCTGTGAGACAAAATTGGTTCAGCGTAGTTTTTGAATAATTAAAGTAGCCGATTTATTTTGATTCTAAATGATCTCATTGGGTGTTTCCAGATCTAAATCCAAAACTGAGAGGTAGCATAAATACCACATACCCAGCAGTGCACATGGGGTTTTATGTCCCTGTGTAACAAGAAGAACTTGCAGGATGCTTGTCTACAGATGAAGGCCTTACACGTTGACAACATGATTGCATCCAGGGCTCCATCCGAGGGAAAGATGGTGCTACTTCCCAAATGTTGATTTCGCGGACACACGCTTGGTTTGCTCATTGCTGGCCGTTAGCTTTGCTTCTTTTCGTGCGACTAATTTGACTAGCCAACAGTGGTGTTGCTATTCCCATCACAGGCCATTAAAATGAATTAATTGAAAACATTTGGGAAAAACTTCTATTTCCATAGAATTGACTGACCTATTGAATCCAGGGTAAAACTGATTCTTGGTCTATTTGTGTTTGGAATTGTTTTGGAGGGGTTTGGTAGGTGGACAAGCAATACATACTTATGAAACTTCTGCATCTGAAGTGGGTAAACAATCCCTAACAGGATCATATTTTTCACTAGGTAAATCGGTATTCGGCCGAGACACTAGAAAGCAGAATTAGAAAAACTAAAGCTATTCAGACTACACGTTAAACCGTCATAGCATTTAGCTTAGGTTAGTGGTTTTAACGTGAAACCGCATTCATAATCTACTTTTGAAACCACCAGGGACACCAATTTCATGGGAGACTTAAAAAGCACATTAAGTTGCAAATGTTGTTATCCTTATAGCTGTGCAGCGTAACGTATTACAGTTTGGGGAATCCAGACACAGCTATTATAAGTTTATCCATTGTATTGTCGCTAGGAGATATCTTATGGTAGGAACTTTTCTGACGGACAACATAAACAAGAAATGTAAACACACGGACACGCGTGGATTCCAATTGGTTTCCGCTTAATGACACTGCTGAAATACCATTTTGCATAGAATAGGACCTTGCTCTATTTTCTTTTCGCTTTCTTCGCATGTTTCGCGCAGCCAAGAATCCCGCAATACCCTGCGCAAGGGTTCGATTCCCGTTGAAAATTAACGAGATTTATTTTCGTCCGAAATACTGCCAGTGGATACTGTGCCTTTGAAAATGAATGGCGGCGAAATATCGTCACCCGAATTTCGGCTCTGAATAGTGCCAGTGGACACTGTCCATGGGAAATCCCATTTTAGTTTCCTTACATATATTTGACCCTACAATGTGTGGTTTTCCAAAATGTGCTTAAAAACAATTCCAGAAAGATTTTATATATTTTGCCTTGATAGATTCCTACTGCAACATTTCAAATACTAGCTAGTGGTAAGTATAGAAATAACGAGAGATATTTGTTTTAAATTCATACATGCAAGTGGGGTTTATGACTAAGCATTCAGCCAAGTGGCTGGTTCCAGGGCTTTTAGGCCTTGTAATTATGTCTAAAAAAAGATTTCCTGTTCATAGATTTAATGTCATATGATGTATGAGATTAATATTGGCTATTCATATTGAATATTATTTCCTAACGCAGTGTGTGTGTATTAAAAGCACAATCCTATATCACTATAAGGCATATAAAATATAAACTGAACTCTAATATTGACAAATTAATGAAGAAATTCATCAACAGCATTTTCACTACAGTGTTGCTTGCAAGGATTGGCTTTCATCCGTTTTCAAATTAGAGAGATAAAATCATTTTTGCTATTGTCAACCACTAATTTACACTGAGAAACATGGAAACCATTTGGTGGCATCCAATTAAAAACAAGCAGTGTTTGTCACAATTTGTTTAATTTTGATTAAAATGAACTGTCTGACACACTTGCCTATATTTAATTGGATGACTAATCTATCTTTCAGAAAAAAATACTATACTACTATATCCAGCAACATTTTTTACTGATTATTTGTAAAAGATAACTTTTAAATATTTACTAAAGATAAACTGAAATATTACATTATTGTAGGTATAAGAGTAGGATGCATTGTGTGTGCCCTGGATCACTGTTGAAAAGGTTTTTAAAGCACATACAACCAAAGAAAAAAATAATGGATTTGTTCGTTTTCTTTGGTAAATATAATCATTTAAAAAAATAATGTTCTTCGCTACTACTATTTTGGATCCGTCCAATTTCCTCTTTAGCTTTGCTTGTGTTTATTTCTCCAATTGCCTTTTGTTCTTCAAAACACCAATTGTGTTTGTACCTCAGCTGGGTAAAAATAATGACATCAGGACATCTGTATGTTCTGTTGGCTGGCCGCTGCCTGCATTTGAAATTTCTTGAAACAAAGCTGAGAGTCTCAGCTCGACTGGCTTATGCTTGAATTGGATCCCAAGAGAAATGCTTTATGCTAATCAGTCACGATATTACACCTCCCGCCTTCCTCAGTCCAAATTTAGGGATATCAGGGAGCACTGGTAATGTGAGTGTTTTGAGCAGTTCTAGAAATGAAAGCTGGAGAGGTTGTGGGTCAGCAAACTCAGCACTTTCCAGTGTTAATGAATATTGAATGTCAAGGGTTAGCTGCAGTCAAGGATGTCACAATAATAATGCTGTTTCATCAACTTAAATACAGCAAAATTAAACTACAGCATTGACTGTTTTGGTTATTCCCATTTATATTTTAAAAAAGTATTGATAGCCCTTAATGAATTTCTCAATTATCTAAATTACTTATTTCAGCTATAACTCTAAAATAGCATCTGAAAAAACAGATGAGATAATTTATCACCCACATATGACTCCAATTAAACAATAAGGGATGAGATTATATTAAAATGGCAGAATTGTATATTAATCTTCCAGGATTTTAGCTTGAGACCCCTGAATTAAAGTAGGTTATTCAGAACAAAATATATTAGAATAATATAATATAAGTAAGAATACTAGATAATTACATAAATACTGTAAGCATTTTGAAGTTTAAACTGTAATTTAATTGGCCCTACTAGAAAAGTTGTTAAGGATTTACTATATAGCAGACAGCCGAAGAAAACCTTTTTCTTTTTTTCTTTTTTACTTTTTAGTCTTTTACTTCCCCTTCTCTGAACTTGCGATGCACTGCCTACCTAACATGGAGGCACAAAGAAACACAATGCAGGCAGACAGTCTCTGTCCCTTAATCCATCAGCCACAAGTTAACAACCTAGCACCTCAGAGTTCGTTTCTGAGATGAATTTATTAGAAGTATTTCCCAGCAAGAGCAGCGATGTTGCTAGCTTAGTTGAATGACTTCCCTGTATTATTCAAAACAATACATTTGCTGCACAGCACAGCTAAGCAGAGTATTTTGGACCATAACTTATGTATCAATGAATTCTTTACGAGCAACATCCTCAACAATTGTACTTTTTTGCATATACTCACAATACCCTCAATGTTGGTATATGACTGCTCCCGCTGGAGATTACATGTGGGTGTATTTTTGTGCTAATGCTTATTCCTGTTTAATTCTGTTTCTGTAATACAATGCTGAACAAAGCATAGAGTCCCCTTATAACTGCAATGTGAGTTTGATTAAATTTCACTGGACCAGTGTCAAAATTAATGAATAAAAAAAAAAAAGACAAACTCCATTCAAATCACATGTACATTTTGGCCCAACCACTACAAGACTTAAATTTTCTACCACTGCCCTCTACAGGGAAGTATGCCTTGTGACAATTTTTTCTTAAAATATTACAACTGGATTAAATAAATCCAACTCAGAGAAATAAATACAACTTTTTGTTTGCATATATAATTTTGGCACTACCTAAACACTCAAAATCATAATCCCTGACAGATTATTATGTTATTATAGGCCTCTTAAAAAATGTTTTGTTGCTTAAGGGAGATCCTATATTTCCCATTTGACCAAATAATAACCACTTAATATCTACTGATAAACACTTAAGGATGCATACTTAATGGCAACAGCCAAACTTCACATTCATGCAATATTTGTGATGGTAGGACTGCTTTTGTCACATTAACATACAAAGGCAATATGCTTCAGACCAATGTTTTGGCACTTGAAATATACTATGACCATAGACTATATACTTTGAGCATGTATCTTAGCAACATAATGATATAGTTGGCTATGCAGCTGTGGATTATGACTTATTTTGTTAATTTGGTAAGTTAAATTCCATACTGAAATAAAATGGTATTTCAATTTTTGTATTCCCAAAATTTTAAAAAGGGTTTATTTTCTGTTATGTTCATATTCATTTTTTTTAAATATCAACTATGAATTTACGAGAAGACATGACATTTGACAGAAAGTGCATTCAAAACAACTCTGTTAAATCTGTAAATGGGCTGAGCCTACTTCTCCAGGGCAAACCAATTAGTAGAGCTCCCATTTTCCACATACAATTTGGCAGTTTAAAAATAAAAAAATAAAAAAAACACTTTTCATGAAAGAGTCACTCTACTCTATATTGTAAGGTTGGGATTTATCCCCCTTCATTCATAAAAACCCAAACATAATTGGCTAACTATATCAAACTCCCTTCAGAAAGACAGCAGTGCAGCTCACTGCATTTTTCAACAACCCCTCCCCACATATTCCCTCATTCATCTTTTAAATCATTCCCCCAGTTAGTCAGGTCAATCTCTAGAGATTTAAGTTTCAAGTTTCATACTTCAAAAATATTCTCTGATGTTAAATATACCTGCTCTACCAGGTAATTGAAATGTTTATGTCTTAAGAAAGGTGAATTATAAATCATTGTTCCTTTAGTTATTCTAGTTATTAAATGGTGACTAATAATTCAATCAATACCTGTCTGCAAACTGTTATAACCGATTAAGTTGTAGAATGATCCCGCTTAAAGCCCCCTGCTTATTTGACAATGGTAAGAAATATACATATAAGTAACCTAAGTTTTGTTGTAGATTTCCTGGAGAGACTGGAATGTTTTCTGAGACCTTCTGTTGAGAGTGGGAAGGTAATGACACTACACTCTGGGTGGCAATGGAGGACCAAACGATAATGGCCTCAGGCCACATTTTCACCCCACCCACACAGAGCACTAAATGCCATGGGGCCCCTGACCTACAGATGTTGATGTTTAAAGGTCCAATTTACACACAGGTGTTCAGCAGAAATTTGGCCAATATATTTAATATATTTTTAGAAAGCGGCTCAATGGCCATCCATAAGGGGCAGGTATTGTAATTATATAGTAATCAAATAGTTGTCCTTAGCACAGAAATCTAGCTGATTTTACTGCAAAGTTTGATATTCTACAAAAAAAGGCAGAAACTTTTAAAAAATGCCATCTTGCTTTGAACGGCCACCTCTATCTTACCATGTTCATAATTTTCCTCTATGATAAATGGGCTGAGATGGAAGTAACAGTGTCATTACCTCCCAACTGGCTGGCTCCCAAAATGTAGAGGGATGAACGCCAGCTGTCACGCTGATTAATGCTTCCAGCTGGAGAAAGCAGGAATAACAGCACAGAAGGGATGATGTAGGAAAACAGACACATTAACAGAGCTGAATGTGTTTGTTGGAATCCGAATGAGAGAATAAACTGAGGAATAGCACCGCACAGCAAGAAAGATGGCAGGATACAGACAGTGAAGAAGTTCACAAAAGGCCCTTCAAGGCAGGAAGTGCTTTTACCTCGAAGGTCACTCGTTCTGACAGCACACTCTCTGGGTTTTACTGTTGAGTCGCTGCGGTGCAGGAGGTGGGAACAGAAGGTGGTATGCATGAGGGAGAAAGGAGGAGTCGAGCTTAAGAGAAAAGAGAAGGAAAGGCTCTTTGCAGATGTCTTAGTCAGTAATAAATCACTCTTGTAGACTTGAGGGTGCTCAAATATTTCTGACTGAAAATTTGTCTTCCATCCCACGGGCTCTAGAACGATCTAAACATTAACAGGGACCATTTGGTGAAACTTTTAATACTACCATCAACTCCTGTCTCCACCTCCATCAATGCAAGAACAATAAACAACCAAAAACCGATAT
>JAOVYW010000033.1:316606-341994 GCA_025775045.1 Hiodon tergisus
CGATAGATAGATAGATAGATAGATAGATAGATAGATAGATAGATAGATAGATAGATAGATAGATAGATAGATAGATAAGTAACCAGGTTAACTTCGCATTGTGAGTATCGTGGAACTATGAATGTAATCAAAAACTTTATTTAATATTTTAAATTTCTTCTCTAATATGGGTTTCGGTTCCAGGAAAAGCTGCTGTTAGAAATTTCACAAGACGCCGAAAGCTGTGTTCTGCCCAATTGATTTTTACTCTCGACAGCCCAACAAGAAAATCCCTTAAAATGCCCAACGCAAGTTCATGATCAAAGTTAGCATTTGTCACAATAGCTCGCTCTTAAAATTTCACAGACTCTATGATAGCTACGCCTGTGTATAACATCCCGGTTTTTCAAAGCGCTTTCCCATCGTAAAAATTCTTCTCGTTGGAAGAAAGAGCTTTGTAGGTTATAATAAAATCCTTTGAATGCTTATAAAACTCCACATAAAATCTGACCGACAAAACACCGGGCTAGTCCCTTAACCTTTTCCCATTTACGGCTTCGGTACCTACTAGAGTGGCTGTTCTTATTCGCGCTGCCGTCCTTCGAGCCTGAAGAGGCACATGAGCCCGAATTTGTGTGTTCCTCCTCATCCTCCTGCCCCTTTTCGGGGTCTGCGGCGCCGGAGAGAGCGACGGGCTGCTGGGTCTCAGTTTCCAACTTGCTCGCCTCGCTCTTTTGTAAACAGTTCTCTGGCTGGCTGTCCGCCCCGCAGTATGCGCTCTCGAAAAAGCGGTCAAAGCCTTGTGGGAGGACATTGTTTTTACCCACGCCGGAGTAAAATCCTGTAGAGGGATGATTAGAGCTGGGATGGTGATGGTGGTGATGGCTGTACACACTCTCGTTTTTCATGAGCATTTCTGTCATGGTGGATGGCGGAAGACAGTCCCTATGCACCAGATCCTCTCCTGAGTAGCAGGATGCATAATTGCTTCTATGGTGCCATTTACTGCTGGGATCCAAGCCGTAGGAAACTTCCCGAACCGGTTGTACTTGAGAAAGATTTGTGGAATAAGGATAGGTGATTTGCCGCGACGGGGCCTGTGGTAGAAACGAAGAGACTGCAGAAAATTCGGGGACGTAATAGGTGCAGCTGGGGAGGTAGATGTTGGAGGCGCAGCCTGTTCTGTCCCCGAACTCGGAAGTCCTGTCTTTGCGTGTCTGGGAGCAGAAGTTGCCCAGATTCATCGAGTTAAACATCTTTCTCCCGTTCCCGACACTATAGATAGGTGTTTTGGATTCGAACTGCAGAAGGGGAGAATTTGGGAAGGCGAGATGACGCGCTATCCGTCTAAGTCGCCACGACACGTGATCGAAAGTAGATATTGTCATATATCAATTTGGAACACTTAGATGCGTAGGAGTGGTTCACTTAGGTAAGTTTCAATAGGTTCAAACGGTTATTTTCAAAACATCTCAGAAGAAAAATGAAAATAAATAGCATGTTTTCTAATTCTAATTTATTTCAGTAATACAGCAAACGACTCATAGCATCGACTTGCTAAGGTTGTAGTGCTTATTAAGACACAAAGAAGAAAAATTCGAGTGTCTAATTAATAATATTAATAATAATAACAATAATAATAATAATGCTAATTAATAACAATAAATCATTTTTATTTGTGATTAACTATCTATCGTCTCTCAACACGTATTTTCCTCAATAAAGTTCAGTGTGGAACTATACTGTTAGGAATCCAACTCAAGAGAAAAGAAAAATGTTGTGTGTACACCTGCATTCTTTCTTGATAAACGCCGTGTAACGATCTAACGTACCTCGTTCAACGAAATACTAAAATCACTAAATATCGCCATAAATATCTATATGTAATCTCTATGTATACTATGTAATATGTAATATTTACTATGTACTATAGAGTTAAGTCTAATCATTCAAGATCAGTTAACACACATAAAATGCAAAAAAGACCGAATTTTCCATGCAAACATGACCGACGTAAGATTTATTTGTTGTGACACCATACCAGTCACTTAGATTACTTTGCAAAAACCACCTTCGTATTCTGAATAGGAAACCAGCAAGCGTATGTACATCAATGTTTTCCATACCTCTTTGAATTGAGCTCGAGTTTTATATCTCGACGTGCATGTATTTTACGTCCATGTTGATGGTTTCAATGTGTTTTGGATATACTTTAAAACAGTTCTGCTGATAATGCTCTCTAATGTTATATTCACTCAAACGATTAAAAAAGGGAAATAACAATACAATATCCATTTTACTCACCCACCTCATGAGCTATCCAGTAGATGAAAGAAAAACATAGCTAGAAGTTTTCAGACTCTAAAGAATAGGTTTACATCTGGCAGTGAGCTCAAGCATGCACAAAGACCCTCGGCCTGCGTTGCAATGTAGAAAACATTATCAGTAAAACTAAAACTTTGAGCAACTCAAAATTTTTTAATGCATTTGAAAGTTCAATTGAACGAGTAACGACAATCATCAGGTATCTGTTGCAATACGATACAATTATTTGCAAAAAGCAGAGAATTAACAAAGCCAAAGTCACAACTGGAAAAGAAAACCGTGCTTTAAAGTAGAAATAAACACATTAACAACAAGTGGCAGAGTGTATGTGTTTTGATGTGTACGATTTGGACCTGTTGTAAACATTCAAATGAAGTCTTTATCTCATTGTTGATATTTTTTATTTATTTATGTGTGTATTTTTATTTGGTGATCAATTCACAGTCACAAATACGGTTTACTTTCCAGACTGCCAACAATATTTGATCTGATTACTAGTACTATCATATTTATGATTATGATAATAAACGACATATTCGTATATTCGTATTCGCATTTTTTTACGCATATGCATGCACAATATGTAGAATGGTGTTTAAATAACTAGTTATGTATTAACTATGCATAGTTAATACATAAACAAGCCAGTAACTATTATAATGATTTCATTAGGGTTGTAATGCATTCGATTATTGATGGGCTTTTAGGATAGTCCACGTTTCCATTACTCAAGACATATTTAAGTAGTGATTCGTCTAGTTTTCCATATAGAATCAAAATCTAGAATAGGAAATTTAAAATATTCTCCGAACGTTTACGAAAATAAACATCGCGATAGTATTGTCTTCAACGTACGAATTGGTCCTTCTCAAGAAAAGATTCTCAAAATAATGTAAAGATTAAAAGCACAGTTCATTTAAAGAAAAGTGGGGGGTGCTTTGTCCTGCTTTGTTAAAACATTGAATTAAACTGCAGATATTGTATTGTTAAACTTTATTGATCAACATTAATACTAACTGAAACTATAACACAGGCTAATATTTATTGGGCTAAATATTTTCCTATACGTTTATCTTAATTAATATATTACTTCAAGCAGCTACAAATGTAATATATAGTAATGAGTCTAAGTGTTTCTTTTAATCATTTCACGTGACCCTTCATACACAACGTACTAATGTGATTAACACGTGTTGAAATGTAACGCATGCAACCATTACGAGAAACAGGCCTATCTTGCAATCATATGGATTGTAAGGTAATTGAGAGTTCAGAAACGGAAAGCCTTACGCGGAATGAAATATAAAGGGTGAGGTTGAGAATCAGTGGGATGCCTGTAATTGTTTTAGGGAGAGGTATGTGGCAATGCTATTAGTTTGTTTAAAGGCTCTTTTCTGCAGACAAAAGCTTGCCTACAACCAAGTACAAAGAAAGAAGACAGCTGTCCAGACATAGCACTTGAATTTGACCACTAAAATCTACTCCGCGACTACCATAAACCGCCGAATGGCAGCAGCAAAGAAAAAATCCTTTTGTTCTCCGGGAAACAGGGAAGAAAAAGAGGGGGAGATAAAAGAACACGTTTAGCTGAAGGAAAGCCTTAAATATTTCCTCAAGTGGATGAAGGAACTAAATTGACGTATTTCTGTTTTTCTGTAACAAAATTATACCTGAGTTGCGTAAACACAAACAACAGTATTTTCACCACATATATCCATCACAGATAAGTAACAGGATTTGAAATGTGTGTAAAGGGTAACTTTGTTCTTAAAATTCCGAACAAGTTGTGTGTCTTTGAAATGCAATTATGACCGAAGAAACACATTTTTATTGTTTTCGGTTAATGTGTTTTAAAATTCACAAATTGTAGCGAATGTGTTGTCCACAATGATAAAAAAATAAATAGTTAGATGAAAATGGATTCGGTGCTAACTGACATAAAGTTCAGATTGTTGATTAATTATGCCCGTTTTCGGCACGATTTTTTTAGTTTAGATGCATATATGAAAAGTTATTTTCTACCTACAGAAAAAAACTAGGAAATGCTTTAAAATGGTAAACATCTATCTTCTGATCACTTTAATTGTCTATAAATGAAGTGTCATAAAAATGCAATGACTCGAAGCCACTATATGGGTTAAATCTCTAAGATAAAGGGCCAACAAAAACCGTAGCTGCGAGTTTGGCGATTGACGAAAATCCCAGGGCAATTATCAGCATAACGAAAATTTTAAAATGCTAAAAATAAAATGAATAAATAAATAAAAACTTAACGAAACGCTAATTTCACAGTGTCGTATTTATATTCATTGGAATTTAGCCCAATACACGTTGAAGTTTATATCAGATATAAGATACTGTCATAGAGAACTGGGACACAAGTACAATTGTAACTATCTTATCATGCTGTTAATTCGTCCGTTTCATAAAACATCAATGGGATACTTATAACGTCTCAATTCGAGACGCAAAGAAACGAAAATGGTTTTGTGAGTTATTCTGGAAAGTAATAAGGCGTGAAATGGGTTATTAGTTCAAACGTGTGCTTTGATTGAATCCCGAGGTTGGAATTGAAAAGGCTATGGCCTTCGGTTTTAAAAAGGTGTGTGTTTACCTGGACTAAAGTTCCTGTAAATGCTTTTTAGGTTTTCCGCTCACTGTAGGACCACGAAGCTACTACTTATTTTTCGTAAATAAAGCCCCTTCTTACATTGCATTTTTTGAGTTTGAAGAAACTGAATAAAACATAGGATTGAAGAATGCAACTACTGTTCCGAGACGAGTTCGAGTCTTGGTAGATGCAGAGGACAGAAGCCTTGCATACAACATTGTTGTGACTTTACGATCCTGTCTAAGCAATCCCAAACTACCACAGGTAATAATCACAGGAGCTAAAATTCAGGTTTAAACTCATACTCATACTCATTCAGGTTTAAACTCATACTCATACGTTTAAACAACGTGATTCACCAGAACAGACGAAGCCCTGTATAAAAAGGGATGGAGTTGGATGTTCGGATGCCAAACGTGTTACTAAGGCTAAATCAGAACACTGTGATATAAAAAAATATATGTTTTGAAATATATGTTTTATTTGGTCTACCATGCACATTTGTGGAGTGTGGCAACAATAAATTATTTTCCCTATGCCTCATTATATTGTGTTTCCTCGAAATCGGGGAAATACATGATGCATTTATCTATTTGTTTCGGGTACGGTACACGCGCGAGATTTCGCTCGTCCTGCATCAACCAGGGCTAGGCATGGGAAGCGTGTGGAATAATATTATTGTCCCCTTATGGCCCGGATAAATTTAATTGGATGTAAGTCAGGCTGTTAAATTCGGATGTATGAGCTTCTAATAGTTTCAAGCAACAACAAAAAAGCCCTTGGTTTTTACTGAGGTCCCTAGGAATGCAACTATAGCTGTGAACCATCAAAGACCAGCCTTGATTCAAAGCCCATTTTGTTATACGCTTGCATTTTTTTCTCTCCTGTTCTGGAATAAAATGATATATGATATTTTTACATTTGGAAATAAACTATCTAAAAGCTGTGGATTGAAACCATCCTCGCAGTTGGTAAAAAAAAATGTAAAAAAATTGCCCATTTAATTATTTTTTAAAGTATTGCATCAGCATATTAAAATGAGCCAAATGACAGAATAATGCAACCTTAATAGCTACGTGCCTATTGTTACTAGTGTTGCATTTCCGTTCCATGATTATTGCAGCATACAATAAATTACACATTTGTTTCTATCAGGACAGTTGTCACTTAAGAACCAATCATTTCTAGGGACTGGTGTACAGAGATTCTCTGAGGTGGTTAGGGTAGGCCTGCAGAACTTGTAAATTATTCGCTTCAGTCGGCTCAACAATTTTATTTTTGCAATAAATGCCTCGTGTCTCGTGAAAACATTAACTTTGCAATTGCTTCGAATTAATTTGATGTCAAAAGCGCTGGGATGTAGTTTCCCCAATATTATTCCCCAGATCTAAGGTTGAATGGAAAGCTTTACATAGCCTATCAAGTCCCAAGTTTTATGTAAGGTAAGAGTATTTTACTACTATTGTTCATGATAAACAGGTTTCAGGTTTCCACGTAAAATGTTTTCTTTTTCGAATTGAAACGTATTTTAAGTCAGTTTAAACCCAGTTATAAAAGGACATAAATCAATCAAGATGACTTTAATAAATTAATCAACGAACCGAGTAAAAACTAATTTTATCGTGACAAAAAAACAAAATTAAAACACCGGCCACCTTAAATTGTGAATAAGGCCCAAATGTCGGAAAGCAAAGGATTCCCGCCGAGTGTAACATTGACAATGACCGTTCTTTAAAGTAAACATATGCAGTGTGTTCAAAAGAACAGATTCCTCCTCAGCTGACATTTGCAGTTAAAGCAAAACAAGCAATTCGTTGCTGATGGATATGCTCACAAAAAAAGTTTAACGAAAGGTGAAGGTCTGCACGATTCCTCCTTTATTTTATTTTGTGTATTTATTTGTTACGAATGCTACAAAATGTTACAAAAAAGCATCCAGCTCCTGACTTCTGCACACATTTAAAGAAGTATTACTCAGACGTTAACGCGTTGGTTACAAAACCTTTGCGTAAATTCAAGGACTGCTCAGTAGAAAAGGGCTATGAGATAGTTACTTTAAATAAAATGTAAACCTATTATCAATTAATTAATTTAAATAAGGTATATCATACTGATATACTGCTGAGAAAGAGTAACAGAGCACGGCAGAGAGACTGAGACAGACAGAAAATTCACGTAATATGTAAATTAGTCACATTATTAGCATATACATTGTTATATTGTATTTTATGAAGGGGCTTCAATTAATGCAGGCTTTAACTATTTTGATTGTCAAAAGTTTGTAATATGAAATCAAAACTGTTGTTCTGCATCAGCTTCCAAAGAGGATCTCATTGGCCATTCTCTTATTATGTATAAGGGATATTTATGGATTTTTAAAAAGAATATTTAACTCGTTATGACGTCCAAGTCTGTGTATCCGGATCATACATTAAAACTCAAAACCATTTGAACGTAGACCGTTCAAGTAAACACAAAACAATCGAACATTCATAGTTGACATAATTAAGCTTAGCATCTCACACTTTAAGCTTTTAAAGTGCAGTTATCTCTACAGATAATATAAACGTTTATCATAATCTGTCTGATTAAATGTCGTAGGATACACATAGGTCTGCCCCTTAAATCTACAACGTGGTTTGTCTTTAGCTTTCAGATAGTGTAACCTTTCTGTTTATATTCTGTATAGCTCAAATAGAATACTACTACTTACTCAAACCATTAGTCAAAATTAAGTTCAAATCGGACGGGGCCTTTGCAATTATACCTAAAGTAGAGGGTATGCGTATGCATACTCTGCACAGGCAAATTAAGTGGACATATGTTACGGAGTATGAGTGTGTGTGTGTAATTCCCGGGAAATGCAATTTTCCTGCTTAAATGTATCAACAGTATTTGCATATATTAGTAGTATATATAAAAATACCGAAATCATAATTGTATGCATTACTGAAACATAGTAGGACGATTGTGTGACTGTATCGAAATTTTATAAGACTTATATTATGAATTTTATTTTTAATTCAAGGATTTACATGAATGAATGAATATATCACATTGAACTATAGCTAAGATTTAACCAAAACTTTTACAAACCGCTAATCACATTTAGTAACATTTAATACATTTTTTTGTTTCTTCTCATAAAAATAAAACGCCATACGTAAAGTGCGATTAACGGGATGGCAAACCCGTTGATTTCGTCCAATACTATGTTGCGGTTGCCCTGTGCACTAGAAAATGGCCTCCGAAACATTTAGCACTCTGTATGTAAGCATGACAATAGGCTACTGACACTGAAAGATTTTTCGGTTTTGTTTGTTATCCTTAACATTCCATTTAAATTTTCTGGGAATTCATAAAGCCAATTTGAGAGATTGGTGTTTTACTGCAAAAAATGCTGTAAATTAAATGCTATCACCGTGTACTGTCACAGTAAGCGCAATAGGAAAATGTCGTCGGCTTTTTATATTTTTATCTTCTCTCTTTGGTAATATCCATGCATCTTAATTGAATTCGTGCACTCCACCGCTGGAATTTGGGTGCGGGCCGACGTTATGAATTATGTACACAGATACGCACGTCTTCAATAATATGAACGCTCAATAGACGTAAGATATCTTGTGAAAGACTATTTTATTAATGACTCGGAGGATGTTCTTATATAAATATATAAATACTTTGGAGATAACGACATAGTTGCACAAATAAGCTAATGTATAGATTTATAGACCTACGGAGAAAGTATGAAAATGTAGCTTCACTTGATCCCACAAAGCAATTGATTTGGTACTGGTTTTAGCTAAATATGTAGATTTAAATATAAAACAAATTTAACTATTAGAAAATGCCATCCAATCCTCTTACCAATCATCCTTTGTTGCCTACGGGTTCAGTCGCTCTAAAGCATTATGCCTACTTTAGACGTTCACTTCGTGTTTAATTTCCTCAGCAACGTAATGCATTGCTGAGTTTAGATCTTGTACGGATTGTTTTGAAGTCGGCTTTGGCGACGATTTTGGTAATATTTAATCCATTCCGCTATTTTCTATGACACTTCTCCCGCCAACATTCGGGTCCCTCGCCATTATACCATTATTTTATATACCACTATACCAATACAACAGTCTTATATTGCTCATTTCAAAACAAAACAAAATGCAGCATACGTAGTGACACTTAAAAAAACAAAAAAAACAACAACGTGGTTTCGTAAATATTCTTAGTTTTTCAGAGTCGAATTTTCTACGACGTGTTCAACAAAGCAGCGGTCTACTCTACTACGCCATATAAGGTATAAGCTAACTTGACCTTCAATTTGTATGCTTTTCCGCCCACGCAGACAGTAGCAACAACAAAGGTTCAGGAATTGTGTATCACAAAAGGGAATGTGCCTTGCTGTCTCGATCAGGGATAGATGGGGGTGAACGTTTCCAGATTTATAATCGCACATTTCCATGAATAAATAATATTATTCGATAAACTTTTTATCATATTAGGTGTTATAGGTGATTATGCAAAAGCCGATTAAATATAAACCTAATACTTCTAAAATTAAGAAAAAGAACAAGCTGTGTTAGTACGAATTGGTGCGGCGTGTATTACATGGAAGGGTTGAGGGTGGGCTAAGGCGTCGCTACCATGAAAGTCATTCATTACACGGTTTGCCTGATGGAGATGCCAAACTGGGGGTTAGTGTTATGCTTACAGCAAAATAGAACAAACAGTGGTGTGCATGTAATGGCCTCGGAAGATAGGATTTAAAAATTAAAGAGGACATACGTAGGCTAAATTTTGCCAACACTGATATTTTGCAAAACTGTCAACTTTTTACCTCTAGTCCTAACAAATTTACAGTGTTAAAATAGACAACGATAATAAGAACCGCATAAATAATAAGAAGAAGCAGGATCGTTCAGAACGGTTAGAATGAAATTAGATGTGTAATACTATATAAAATAGTTAGAAATATAAATCTGAAAGCAATATAAGGCAGCTAATTGCTCACTATATATACAAAATACTTTTAACCTAAAGACGAAATCCATCAATACGTCTTACATCGATACACAGGGGGCGACATTGTAACTTAAACATAAAGTGTGATGGAGGGACAATAAAAACTGGGACATAATGCACGCGGTCTGTTAATATCAAAGCGCCAGCAAAACCTTTTTATTTTATTTTAATTTTAGGCACTATAAGCTTTTTTGTAACGCGTAGAGCAATTCTGTTTCACTACAATTAAGGATGTGCATTACAGGTAAATTTTCAGTATAGCCAAGGAGGATCCAAGCACAATTACAATTCCGTATGGTAGTCAACACCTACATAACATCTGCAGAGGGAATATATCAGGACATAAGTAGCCTACATATCATAGCCTAAACATCCTGATACTGGTTATTTCCCAAAATACTATTGGCGAATCCGTTCTTTTACAAAGTAAAAACAAAAAAACAACCATGCTCAAAGTTGATGGCTCCCTTTACTCTTCATTCCTGCACCAGAAACTACCGTCGTGCTGCGCGGTGGCGTATGGCCCGCCAGACCACATGACACAAGGTCTATGTGAAGTGCAGGCTGTAGCTGACTGACCTTTAGCCCGTATAAGACTAGTCACCATAAAAAGACTGATCCTGTCTCAAAGTCAAAAACCTCTAAGAACCCTTCAAATAACTGTTAAGTTGGCTGTTACGTTAAAAAATTAAAAGATAAATTAAATGCTAAATAAATCCACAAGTTTTAGAAACTTTGACAAAAGCCAGCCAAGTCCTTTTTTTGTACACCATACAAAAAGTTTTGACAACCAGTATCTTCACAGTATATTACAATACATCCGTTTCTACTGTGTTAATGCAGGCTAACAATGTTGCTGTTTGTCTCGCTCCCGTCACGCATGTTTATATATTTATAAACAGTTGAAAAAAGGAATTAATAGTGAACATTCTTGTGACCAAGCAGCAAGAATAAAAAAATGTGTATGTTACAAACACCGTTTTTATGTTAAAAACACTAGTAAAAGCTGTTAATATCGGTCAAAGACTAGGGCCAAATCAAAACTTCGACAACCATCCAATCGCAAAACTGCAATGGCTTTTTTTTCTTGAATAGAAGAAAAAACACATTTCCAAAAACGCTTTTAAATACAGTTGTAATAAATGTTATTAGGGTGTTGTCAACGTTTTTTATTTGATCCCAGCCAAATAATGCTATAGTGATGTTTCACATTATGGAACATTAATGACGACAAGAACACCTGATAATAGTAATAGTGAGTGGCTAAAAACTAAGTTCAGAATAATTAAAACCTCAGTTCTGGTTCTGTTTCAGTAATAATAAAAAGGAAAATCAATAATGCGTAGATGTACACATTATTGATCCACATTTTACGATTCAAAGGGATAAAATACTTTGCTTCCTTTTTAAAATGAAGACCTGCACAATTTAGTTTTCCATTGAGTATTTACGTATGAATGGTTGTCATCTGGCCGAAGAAATACAACAACCAAATGTTCACAATATATAGACATCAGGATGTAATGGAAGCAAATGGGTAACAGATACACCTTTAAGAATCCGCTATATACACCTTAATGATATTCTTAAAACTAGTTACCTTTGAATTGAAAATATATGTATTTAACGATCGAATACGTACATTTATATATAGTGCAAATCATTATATTCCCTGTATTCGTTGGCGGCAGGTACCAGACCTGCTCAAAAACCGATATTTTGATTAGTTTTTGCACTACAAAGCCTTATCATGACATAATTCCAAAACAATACGTAAATGCTAAAAGCGTGTCGGTATTTCGAGATAGTGTACATTGTTTCACATGTAAGTGCAAATGGGTTATATGATAGTCGTGCTGTGTTGAATCATTTATCGATGTAACCGACTTCCAGAATATGTGAATTAATTTATCTGAGTGTCAATTAAACATTTTGAAATCTTGGTTACCAATTGGGAGAAAATATATTCAGAAAATTCAATAGTCATGAGCAGTGGGCTTCTTTCACTACGCTGTTAAGCTCTACCGACTCTATGCCATGAATTTAAAATGTATAAAATAAGCCGTTAACAATACAATATTTCGGTAATATAAAAAGAAAAAGAAAACCCTTATTATCCTTTGTTGTTAAAGATATCTAGAACCGATTCGTAATCGATGGGGTATTTCACGATTCCTACATTAAATTAAGATAGTCAGTTTATTTTCAACGGGGAATCGTATCACATAGCACTTATAAGTTCAAAACAAAACCTAAACATCGAAAATGCAGCCGATAGGATCAAATTAGAAATATTACAAAAGCAATGACATGATACATTTCATACGTTTTAAAGAACTGTTTCGTAGATCTGCACATTCCGAAAGCCAAGCATCACTACTCGTCAGCACATATTGCTCAATATCGACAAAAATTTTAAACTAGAGAAAAAATGCAATGTGAGATAAAACGTGAGATTAAAAGCAAATACAATCGTAAATTTGAAATTTCGATTGTATGAGCACATCAGCCCTCTGGAAAAACTAGACCATTTTTTAACGTACATTTTCCCACAGCACCAGTCGTGTATAGATTATAAAATTTAGGACTGCAGTGGGTTCATTTAAGTTCAGAGAGAGGAATTATCCCGAGAAAATGAAAATATTTCTTGTTTTGTTCATTAAAAAAGAATAAAAAGTAATGTCTGCGGCATTTTCTAATCTTCAGGGCCGACCATTTATTTTGCATACTGCGCTAAACCATACTAGATTAAAAATATGTATCCCATCCAGGAATTGTTTTAGTTTTGATCTAAGTGAACGCTTCTGTTTTCTACATCACTTAATGCTTCGCGGTAAAATGAATTTTTATGAACAAGATGAACAATTAACTCTTGCCAAACTGAAGACATGCAAACATCTCGCCACACTGATTCGTGTGGTTTTCTCAATTCATCTGTCTTCAAACCCAACAGTAAAATATGTTAGTAGCGGAAGATAATTTTATTGCAAATACATTATTTTACTGTGTCCTCTTAGTAGACTTGTAAAAACATACCCTGTTACAGCCAGCTTGTGCAGAAACGGAAGTATAACTACATTTATTGTTATCATTACCCCTACCACAACCGTATAAAGTGCTTTGCCCGAACTGTAAGGTAAATAATAAAATACTTAGCCAGAGGTCTATACATCTCAAACCATAATGTTACATGGTCGGCGTATGATTCGTGTGTCGTTTTAAACTCGTCTTCAGTGCTCCATTTATATTAGAAAAATTTCCACACTTTATAACCTCCACATTACAAAAGAGAAAGATCGTTGATGGTATGATCCCTTACTTGCATGTATGATCTCACGCACATTCACCAAACACGCGTAGGTTTAGAACATATATTAATTGAGTTTATAGGGTAATGGTATGTATGTACGCACAAACATCTAGAACTAAAAAAAATCTAAATACCGTGTCCAACTTGAAATGCATAAATAGTAACAATTTAATGATGATTACAATAATATTTACCCAAGATACTTTATTTATCAGAACCGTACACATACATTGATACATTTATATAATTATGCTACGATACTTGAACAGGAATACCCGCAGACTGAAACGCTAAATAGGTCCTACACAAAATATAGACAGATAACGGGAAATCAATAATAAAGTTATATCACAGAACGGAAATTCCTACAAAGGGTATAAGTATTTTTTATATAATCACTTGTCATATATTTACAACAGGACACACAAGAAGAAACACTTTGAGACACAGAAGACGCATAGCCTAGTAGACAGTAGCATGGCAATATAAAAAGGACGACAAAACAGCACCACCAATAAGTCAAGCGGAGCCGTACATTAAATTAATTTTTAATATGTATATGTACTGATAATACTACTGCTATAACTAATTATAACAACAATCATAGTAATGATAATAATAATCAACACCATCATTATTATCATTCATTTCAAGATCGGAAGAATCTTAAATTCGTACGTTGTTAAAAAAAACGTCGCAGAGGTTTTGTTTTTAGATAACTTTGAAACTAACATCTTTGAGATGATCTTTGGAAATGCAATCCGCTTATTCTTATTTTCCTTATTTCCTAATTTTCCTTATTAAATCCAATCGATTTGATATAGGCATTAAGACATTGTTATACTCCGAACGTGTTTCATAACATATTTAACTGTCACAGTTACATTCATAGCAATTTCTATACTATATTAAGTAGGATTCTGCTATTTTACTCGTTTAGGATCTAGCGGTGGACAAAGACAAACATTTGAGCGAGAGTTAATGTCTGTCCCCAAGTTATCACACCACACAAACGCACAAATATATATATATATATGTGTGTGTGTGTGTGTGTGTGTGTGTGTGTGTGTGTGTGTGTGTGTGTGTAATTGTGATAACTGGGGCACAGCCATTCATTAGAGAGGGAGAAATGATGATTGACTAACCGTTTTCACTTATTTTTCCGAATCCATATACCCATTTAAGACAACTTTACTGAATATTGCAAACTTTTCTCAAATAATACTGAAAAAGCATAGCTAAATATAAAATATGCAAGTGGCTGAGTGATGAATGAGGCAGTCAAATGCAGGTGGAAGACATAGCTTTTGTCCGTGACCGTGAACGTCTCCCAGAGCACGTGGTAGTAATTGCTGAGTAAAAAGAAACATGCACATGACCGTCGTTCTCAACAGTTAAGGGTAATAATATAGTGTAAAACCTGTAATTAGGTTGCTTTAATTATTTTTATATTATATATTATATGTTTTTATATTATATTTTGATTTTAAAAAATGTCTTTTACTGTTGATCCCACCATAAGACATTTTAAATACTTAATATATTTGGTAACCGTAGAATAAATTTACGTTGTTCCGCACCTTGTTACGTTTGGGATTAAATGTAGGCTTTATATAATCAGATTTAGAATCAGAGTTTTAGGACATAAAATTCCCTCGTAGCGTGTCTAACATATACTACGATTGATTTCGAAATTACAACCGATCTTTAAGAACTTATATTTTTTCTATAGTTTTGCTTCTGTAGAGTTTCAAATCAGTATTGCCTGTTGTACGCTTGCCAAATATAGCCTTAAGTACAATCAAAACAAGAAAAGATGTTTTGATATTTTATCTTATTGGACTTTTATGTGGTTATTTTATTTCATTTTCGCTCTCTTTCTCTCACTCTCTTTCAATGTCATACATTATTAAATATGTTTTCTTGATTAAATACAAAACAGTAATTGTCGAAATGGACCGGCGTATTGCTATTTAATTGAATAATTTGAAGGGGGTCATTTCTAAAAGAAAGACAGAGCTTGCTCCCTCAGTAACAGTCTTTTCTTCTTCATTCGTCTGTTCTGGAACCAGATTTTAACCTGTTGGTCACTGAGATTGAGACGGTCAGACAGCTCCCTCCGCCGCTGTCTAGTGATGAATTCGTTGAGCATGAACTCGCCCTCTAGTTCGGCCAACTGGATTTTGGAATAGGGTTTGCGTTTCTTGCGGGTCCTGATGTGCATCGGGTACCACGGGGCACCTGAAGGGGACATAGGCCGGATTAAAAGCAATATACTATTACAGAACATACGATCACATCTAATGGCGTCAGATACATAAACTTTCTATGTACACAGAGTAGTGGTAGAATGCTTTCAAACATACATTTGTCAAACGACTTGTCCAAAATTTTATATATACGTTTCAATATACCAGCAACTTTATTTTTCATTCGATATGCCTAGACATGTGTGAAGACTACTACAGATCATCTCGATCCACGTTTTTCGTATAGGCACTGTGTTTATTTAAGGTATGAAAATCAAAAGGAAATAACAAGATAAACTGATCGAGTAAGTTGGAAAAACTGCATTGGAAGCTCTTTTTTTATAGCATATTATTACAGAAAGAGACCACACTAATATACAGAAGTTTTTGTCACATTAAGTTTTATCGTTTAATCTAAGTTTAACGTGATAATGAAGTCTCTCTAGCAAATACCATGGCAAATGACTAGCCGTTTGGGGGCCATATGAAATGGATCCTTAGTGAACAACGACAGACATGCATTCTGTTTACGAGTAATTTCCATAAAAACACACACAGAAAAAACGTCTCTACGCAATGAGGTCACCCACAGCTGAGCTCCCTATTTAAATATTCCTGCACTAATTTATTTGGCTCGACAGTCAAAAGCCTAATGTGCGTTACTTCACAATTATGTAAACTATAATTATATGGATCGCAAGAGGCAAACTATTTCAAGGCAATTGCACTTAAAACAAACGCATCCAGATCCTGCCCAGGTTTTATGATGTTCTGTTTACTGCTTGTGTAAAAGACAAATGTAAATGTGCAGCCTCTTAAGTGCTACCCCTAGTGGCGTTAGTCCACCAAACAGGTCGACAGTAAACGAGGCAGAATATTTTGATTCTGTAGTAATGGCAACAAATCAACCAACATCACTTTAACATCATTTCTATACACGTATGGACATTTTACAAAACTTGCTAGCACGATTCTTACCTCCGCTTGCTGCCATGCTACTGGCGTGGTCTACCGGCGATGCCAGTGTCTGAGGGTCTTGGGCAGAGGTCTTGCCTCCTTCATTGAGTAGCGAGGAGCTGGAATCGGATTCGAGAGACTGACAGGACGGCGGATCTTGGGTAAGCTGTTCGGTCCCATAGTCATATTTAGAAAAAGTACCGACGTTACCCATCCCATTTTGCAGCCCGTGATCGGACGTTATGGAGGAAGTGTCCCTCGTCCTGTCCTCTCGTTTGAGACTGGTTCCCTCGGAACAGCTCTCCCTGTTTCCAACGCCGTTGCTATAATAACATTTGCCGTCCTCCGGCCGAGTTATTTCACACGATCTGTTAAAGGAGGGGTTAATGGACATGGGGCTACTAAAGTACGACTGAGAGTATCCATTGCACGGTTCCGTTGGGTTCCATGGGAGAGAACACACATTGTCTCTTCGTGGGTAGGAGAGAGAGGATAGACCAGCCAGCTGTCCTCCGGAAGCTCTAAAATTTGGAAAATAAAAGGTGTCTCCAGTGTGGATGTTTACCAAAGGTCCCACAAACCCAGTATTAAGCAGATTATGCTCGCCCATTTCCGCGGGCCCGACCAACAGCTTCTAGTTTATTGGAATCTGCCATTTAACATAGTTAAACCCAGAGGTGCACCTCATTGGTCGCCATTTGGTCACGTGCCTGGGCTAATTCACGCTGCAAAAGGTACCACCCACAAGGTCTGTCGCAGACAAAACAAAACATTAACTTCTGTATTACGGGTTTTATATGCTTTTTAAAAATACTATAAAATGTTTTTGCTATGCTCTTACTGTTTTCCAGGCGTGCATTATTTTTATTTTAAAACATTTAAATATATGGAAGTATCCCTGACCTCGGGTAATGTCTTTATTGGCCAGCAAAAAGTCTTTAACACTTCTTCAAATAAAAAAAATATAAAATATTTACTTTCCAAGAAAGGAAGGGGGCGTATGACATTTTATTTTCGAGCAAATTACGGTTCAATGTCATATAAAGCTGTGCAGCACCCATTTTACAGGCTTGTGTTAAGGAAAGACTGATGCTCATAGCCTCACTCCACTCATATTTACAGTAACGGGGTCAGCAGGTTGAAACCACTGGCTCTGTAAAATAAGACGATCTTCTATAAGGATATTTTAAGAGCGTTTTTTTCGAATAATATACTCTCGTACACCTCACAGGAACAACTTTAACAGATACCCCATATAAACGTTGCCGGCCATTCACCGGGAAACTTGTTATAAGATTCGCCATCTAAATATCTATAATTTAATATAGTCGAATGAACTGAAATGATAGCAACAGATATAAATTTGATCATGTAATTAATTGAATTAGTACAATTAATTGCGTAGTAATAAGTAGCATTGTTTTAAAGACAAAATTAATTTTCCGGAAATAATTTTTTTGTTTTTCATAAAGATTTCAAATGAGATTCCATGAGTTCAGTGCCCAACGTCTTTTAACGATATGTCCTTTCAATTCGCCTACGTCGCTCAAACGATTCGGTCAATGATTCGAACAAATGATCCCCAAACCCCCCCCCTTCATTCATCAAATTGATCCATACTCAAGATAAACCAGCTCATATGGAAAAGTCTGCAAAGGTCTACGTTAGGATTTTCTCATATATAAAGATTCCTGCAGTATAGCTGGCCTGACAGGAGCCTTAATTTATTTCACTTGAACTCTGTAGCAATTGCTTTATTCTCCATCTATCGACATACCAGAACGACCAATAAATTCTTACCCGCTCGGCTTTGCCAGTTCAATGTATGGGTTTAATTTTTTAAATTAATGAATATGTCATGGCTGTGAGTGTCTGTGCTACATGCGTGCGAGATAAAGATAATTAGAGATAAGAGAGATAATATTAATTAAAATGATTAGTTTTCCTGTATTGATTTGCGCACATCATTCCACGCTGAGGCCGTTGCTTTGCAGTTTTTGTTTAAATGAGACTTAAAAATATTTAAAATAGTTTTATTGTCGTTATCCTCGATTATATTTAATTTTTTAATTTTTAATTCTCTCTCTCTCTCTCTCTCTCTCTCTCTCTCTCTCTCTAACATTGAAATGACCACTAGTTACCATCAATGACCATTTACATTTGCTAGCCCATTTCAAGCCATTTAAACAAAAAACAATGCTTTCGAAGATGTTTTGTTAATTTTCAATTGAAAAAAAAACCTCACAGAACTGCACCGTTTGAACAATGTTTAAAAATGCCTGCTGTGTTTAATATCAAATAACGGTTTTTAAGAGCATTACAAATTCATTTAAAAAAAAATTCATAATCTTGCAACCAGATCATTGTTGTATCATATGTTCTATGTGTCCGATACCCAGTGAACCACGAAGTTGCGATTCATAGACGGATAACTGTCTAGAAATAGCACTGCGGTCAAATATGAATTTGACCGCAGTGCTATTGTCATGTCATGAAATTATCAGCATTAAAATCGGAATCTCCGCTGGCCGTGTCACTTCTATAATTATCTTTCTAGCTAGTTCGTGCGTTTTTCAAAACACATTTAAGTAAAATGCAAACTGTTAAATGATTCAATGTGGTTAATACAGTAACACGCAATCTTATTGTTCTGTAAACTTGTCTAATCTTGATCATCCGAAGGCCAGGCTCCTATAAACCTTATAAACAGAGGTAGGCCGTATTATTGTTAGCCTGAGCAAAGGGGCAATACAAAAGACCAGGACGCAGAGCTCCACGATAAAGTTTTTAAAAATGATTTCATACCCACACAACAGGACGTTTTTAAAGGGTGTATTTTAAACATAAGTACGTACGTGAGGAGATGCGATTACTTTTTACTGAGTCTCCTTCGTAGGAAACGGACGTCTTCAGCTTGGCGCATGGCAGTTCAAGGTCACTGTCTAGTGCAATGATTACTGCTCCAATTCAAATGGCGGAGTTAACCAGCCTCTCCAGACGAGCAAACAGAAGTGTTGCTCTGGCTTTGGTTTTGTTATAACACGTATCCACGATTTTAGATACATGTCAAAACTTTCCAACGTGAATTTGCAATAACTGCAGGCCTACATAATTGCGACACTCACAGACACACACGCACAGACCAACTCGGTACTGAGATAATACAAGTATTTGTAATATTTTTTTCATTATTCACTTATCTCGTTTTTGTAAGGTTAATTGAAGATATATTTGTTAATGAGTAATATAATAAGAATTGGAGAAACGCAGATAAATTTGTTGGCAAAATTCACATAAGACTTTACAACTTTGGCCAGGCACTTGTTTGAAAATGGCCACATCAACAACATTTTCTTCTTTTATTTTCACCAGCATGAACGAATACCCGAATTAAAATATGCAATACTTAACTAAACCGCTTAAGAAAAGTAACCCGTAGTACTTAGCGTCCACTTGTAATTTAATTTTATGCCATTATTTTTTATTTAAAAAGGTAGAAAATTGTGCAGTTTATGAAAGAAAAACCCGTCTTAATAAATAATTTGTAGCTAATAAAATGAAAACAAAATGAAGCGTGGTTAATGAAACATTGTAGCCAACGCGAAAAATCTATTTATCCACTTTTCGAAAAACTGCAGTTTCGCTCAAATTAATGCAGGAAGATTTTTAACAGAAATTGTGAGAAAAACTTGAATCAACCTATAGCCTGCTCAAAAAACGTCGATTCGTTATTACAATTATTATTATTAATGCTCATATGTTTGCGTTGGATATGATAGGCACATGTAAATTACGTTATTGACTGAATATTAAAATATGGTTTAATATTAGCTGAAGCGTGGTACGGTATAATCAGTAGACATTTTCACATCACATACCATTATCAACCGATTTAGCTTTGTATTTTTTTTATCCGATACGAAATGTTTTCCTCGGATGTTAACGCATTAGCCATAAAAACTGCTGATAATAATTTTCCATTTTAGTACTTACAATGGAACACTATTTTACTTCTGCTTATTTTTTACATGTTGGTATAGCCCTGCAAACACCATATAGTCAGTATATATCTGATTTCAATTCGCATTTCGAAGCAATGGAAACATTAGTACTAGATTATCTTATACTGACCTTCACACCTTAACAAAATGAATACAATTTTCTGAGGAAAATACTCCTTTGAATGAGGACGACTTTATTTAAATACACTATTTGTGTTTAATGTTTAATATAATTTGTATCCTATCATTGCATGTTTCTATATTTTTCTCTATTTTTTATAATAGAGCGCCCTGTTTGCACGCAAGTATTAATGCGGTTCAACTCGCCCTAGCAGTGTTCTCGATACAGGAACGACATGCGGTCTAAAATAATGTTTTCCTAAAAACTTTCAGTTTTAAAAGGCTACAACAATTGCATAAACACGTGACAACCTCGATAAAGTTCACTTAAATGGTTCAATGACAAATGTATTTCTGATATATTCTCATACCGTGGCTATGATTCTTTGAAATAAGTAAAGAAAAAAATAAAGAAAAATTCAGCCACCTTCGTGATATTTTCACCCTACTGCCACCAGAGGCTATCAGCCGCCTTTCTCTTTCCCCGATTTACTAACACACTTGCACAATCATCACGGGCCTTCCGTCTCACACCCTTTTCCCCGTTCTCTGTCACACATTCATCTCCCCTGTTCTATACGTTCACTCGCTTCACCTTGCATCTAAACTCAGATTAAAAACTCACTTGCTTTATTATGTCTGACTACCGTGTCGTCAGAGAAAGCCATGCAGTCGCTTGCATGAGATTGACTTTTAGGTGAACTGAGTCTATAGAATGTAATTACCGTTAGAAACACATGGGGCTATAATATTGACAGACGGTTAAATGGTTATTTGTAGTTTTAAATTAGTCGCGAATCAAAACGTAAAAAATCAATATTATATTTATTATAATTAGCATGCTACATTTTAGTATGCATTTTCTTAAAATTAATCACATATAATTTGTACATTTAATTATAATAATATACTACTAAAAATAATATTCCATTTTTTTCTATTTTTATTTCCAAACTCTACATATCAAAATAAAAGGTATTATTTAAGTTGGAGGCTGCGTCAAGTAAGTAATTGATTACAGAGACAGAATATTGTTTTGGAGTTACATATTCTTAAATTTATGTTTGTATTTGGTAAAAGAATAGGTCTTGTTTTGCAGCCAAGTTTTTGCGGTAACATAGTAAAACGAAATAACAGTATGCATACACGCCGTAATAATGTACATATACAGACACGTTTAATTGAGTATTCTCAATCAATTATTATCAAGCAAATTCGACCGTTCATCTTCATCAACTGACATTTACCTTAACGAGATAATATCCTTTCCATTATACAACTGATCAAATTATTCCACTTCCATTTGAACGTTATAAATAAAATAGGCATACCTTCAATCGTGACGTGTGAACGACGTCTGTTTTTTCTTTTAGACCGACGAACCCTGCATTTCAATGATCTAACATCACAAAAGCCTTAAAAAGAGCGCAAGATATCTTCTCATCGTTGTCAACGCGACGTGGTTGAGTTGGAAGACAGTTCAAACGATGAATGAAGAAATGCATGATTTAAGAACTAGACTGCGTGAAGAGCCGAAAGAAGGAAATAACACCTCTAGAGGTGCGCGTGTATAAGAAGTAAAAGGGCCAAGTAAAACTTCATATATGATCATTATTATTGTTTTCAAATACAGGAAGGTAAGAAATAATAAGGTCAGCGGATATCCATGCACTTCCCCCTTTTTATGTATTTATGGCATGCCATTAACGCTAGCTGTCTAGACTTGAAATTAACGCCTTGTTTGCCTACAAACAAACCGTCCGCATTAGTACCGCCAACCCGTTTATTATGCACAAGCTGCTGTGATGTCAAGGTCAAATTAGCTGCATAGTCACGGTCAAGGGTAACACAGACGTGACGTCAAGACACATAGACTACGTGCTATCGTCACTCATGATCACCGTGATTACTTCCCAGAGAAAACTTCTGTAGGTACTCAATCGTGACAACAATGGTATTTGATGCGTAATAGTCGAATGATATGGTCAGGAAATTATTCAGACGTCTTGATCCTTGTGCTTAAATGTGTGGTTGCGTGTATAATTAGTTAATGTATCAATTTCGAATAATGACTAATATTTTGTTTAGCGTTCTTCAACACAACTAGGTTCATGTGTAACCATATCCCAACTCAACCGGACTCCTGGCAAAATCCCAGACGTATAAATTCCCTGTTTATGCAATTTCACTGCACGGGATACTGAAAAAACTTACGTCCCTAAGTCTTGCTTCATTTTGACGTCGCAAAACATCACTCGCCTTATTGGAGAAAAAACAACAAATGTGCATTAATTTTATTTTTATTTTAATGATCTTTGACAAAAAGTTGTACATTTTCATATGCCGATATAGACTCTCCAATGACGCACGCAAAACCATTAAGGGCTAAAATCATATGATGACCTTACGTCATTGTTAGATTAGTAATACCCAATCAATTATGTAAATAAAGAAATGTTTTTGTCAAACGAATCATGCAACAGAAAAGCTCAAAGCTCAAATACCGTTTCAACAGGTGTAGTATATCATTTAATTTAAATTTTTAATCGTCTTTAACTTTTATTTGTATTGATTACTATTGGTTATTAATGTGTGAATGATTTCTAGTCATTTTTATAATAAAATATCTTTTGAAACAATATTTAATAAATATAAAAATATTTTATATCTAAACAGCCTAAAAGCTTTGCAGTCCTGCAAGTAAACGGTATAGGTCATTCTTGTTTTAAAGTCATCCGAAAAAAATGACAAATTAATAAAATAATTATCAATGCAAAATATCGTCTTTAGCCGCTCTCAGTAATATTTACGTAGACACGCAAAAATGCATCCAAATCAAAACTTTGGCAGCCCCCTAATCACACTTTAATTAGTTGCATTTAATATCCTTTTCTTTTTATGAGTAGAAGAAAGATCAATACAAAAATTACAACGCTATTGAATACAATTGTATAAATTTTAAATTAGATTGAGTTGTTCATAGTCTAAGACTAACTACGACTAAACAAGAGTGAAAGGAAGGCCATTAAAAAATTTTATTTTACAATTGGATGGGTTACAGTGAAGTAAATATTTACTTGAAAGACAAAATGTTTTAAAACATGAATACACATTGACTTTTTACTTTGACTATAATTTCATAATTGCACTGAGCACCATAGTAATTCTCGTTAAGCAATATGAAACATAATGTACCAAATAAAAGAAAATTAATACTTGAATTCATAATGAAAGAAATTCATGGGACTGGGTAACTGAGTGTTTGTCTGAGACAGAATTGGACAAATGGGCGAAATAAGTTATCAGAAAATGTGTATATAAATGAAATATTTTGTTCAGTTTTTGTATTGTAACAAATTAATTGGGGCAAAACTTTTCATCATTAGCTGTTTTTTTTTTATATGAGCGTTCTGTGGGGCATATTTCGTGTTATCACGCTAGTAAAGTAGACGCAGAATCTGAATTGGAGAGAATGTGAATGGAAACGATTGACTTGGGTTCCTAATGCCAACCAACTCGAAAAACCTCATCTTAAACAAATTCAATTTCTACTTTAGTACAGGAGACCATTGTGTACATCGATATCATACGAAATATATATTTCCACAAATAATGTAAGACCTGTTGATATTTACTTCCACCTTAACTTGATTTAGTCGTAAATAAGTCGTGAATACGTGTCTACCTCGTCGGTATTTAAGTTTACACAGAGACCCAACTCGCACACAATGTAATTTCATCAACATCTTTCTCTTTACTTTTTGATAGCCACTGTAGAATGAATTCAAATTATTTGAAGTGCATCGTCAGCCATCTTATACTCTACTACCCTTCCAGAGAACAGGCCACATACAATCAGAATTATAATGCCAAATGTATCATTTCACTTATTCCCTTTAATGAGAATGGTGTTATTTTTCCAATGTAGTAGGTTTTGACCGCGGATGAGTTTTTATGAAATTGACATTTCAGTTCAGTTTTTGCACTTTCCTAAAAATACAATTATAACTACATTTTTTTAACTGATGCGTCACCAGAGATACAAAATCAAAATGCAATTTACCTCATACATGGATGTGACTGTACATGAGCAGATATATCGGAAAGTAAACATGTTTGACACATGCAGAAACAACCGTCAGAGACCCCATAAATAAAGGACGTGTGTGTGTGCATTGGTAATAACATACTGCCATCGTCACCTTCGACGTCCTCGTCCACGTTGACTTCATCATTTATTCATACTGACACCACAATACAAGTCACAAACTGCACTAAACATGGGGTAAACTGTTTACATTAAATATTTTACAGTAATATTTATAATACAAAAATACGAAAAAAGGTTGTGCATTAACGTGTGATTTAATTTTTATTCCTTACATTCATTCCAGTTGCTTGAAAGAAACCTGTCCTATACTTTTACCGACAAAGAACCAAAACATGAACTTCTTGAAACATTCCATTATATAAGCCCGTTCATGACAAGAGCGTACTAATTAAATAATATAAGCATTGCACTGTACATATCACCTTTGAGGCCTTGTCCATCAACATAAGATATGGGGTTTATCAGTCATGATTTTGGGCAAGATCACCGCCTTTGAATAATTCCTTGAACGATTCTGAAACCGATGCATATTTTTTTCCATAAGTCCATTCTCACTTGCTTGGTAAGTATTTTTTTTAATTATTATTATTTTAATTATTACTTCCATTAAAAATCTATCTACTAAAGAGCAAAGAGAACTGGAAAAAGTCGCCATTCATCTTGTGAACAAATCAGTCTTTTGATCTATAGAATATTTTAAATATTA
>JAOVYW010000033.1:342094-355820 GCA_025775045.1 Hiodon tergisus
CTCCCCCCATTTTCCCTGCAGTTAATACCCCCCCCCCCCCAGAGTGCACGCCCTCGCGTCACACACAAACCACAGCACTAATCATAACCACATTACAGTCCACCCACAGCGCCCTAAGAGAGGGGAAATCTTGTATGTTAAGGCTGAACTAAGACCAGAGACCAGATGCTGCAGCAAATCTATCCCTTTGTCCAAGAAGAGCCGAGAGAACAGGATGGATTGCAGTGTCTTCTGTCTGTGCTTTAATGGTGACAAATGACAGCTTCATTGCTTAATCATTCCATGTGTTGTGCAGAGCAACTAAGTCACATATATATATAGAAAAAGATGTGATAAATACTTAGCAATCCGTCTTGGGTTGTTGTTGGAGTTATTTACAGGGAGTAGATCAGGAATTGATAAAAAAACATAATCAATCCCAGAACTTTTGCTAAAGGGATCCATGGGCAAACACAAAGATAGAAACTCTACAAGAATGATCTCATATAGCATGTCATGAGTGAAAACTTGCTTATTCGCATAAATAGATTTCAATTTCAATTTTCTCTAGAAATGTTTGTTTGTATATTTTGAATAGACACAGAATAATAACCATTTAAATAATGACATAAGAGCAGAAGAGGAAAAAGGAAGAGACTGGCTGATCTTAATCTGGAGTCACAACAAGTAAAAACTTGACCATTCAAAACCCAAACTTTTCTTTGAAACTGCCACTACCTCCACCTTTTACACCATCGTTTAACGTCTATTCATCCTCAGTCTCCAAAAACATAACATTTAGCATGATATCTGTCAATGACTTTGGTAGAATGTCTCTCACACACAGAAAATATATTTATATATACTTTAATCAACACTTTTTGATAAAACTTCACACTCATTGGGTGAAAATAAAGGAATGCAAATCTCTCTAAACAAAGGGAGATTTCATAAATGAAAGAAAAACCAGTAGTGGAATGGACTCAATGTTATCCTAATCAAATCTCCCCCTATCAGATGGGTGGAAGTGGTACAGCCCAGCAGCCTCAGAAAAGACACCATTTCCTGTCTATCTATGCTGCTGGCTTGGCTCTCAGTAAACACACTCCCTCTCTCGAGTTTATCTCACTAACTCCTTGTCTTATTTCGACATATTTGACATGTTCTCTCTTAATTCCATTGTTTCCTTTGTTCTGCCTTTTTTTAACACATCTGGGCCATTTAGGAATGATATTACCTACATTTCAGGAAGTGTATTATCTGCTTAGTTTATTCAACAAACTCAATATTACATACATTATTGTCTTTGTAGACATGCATGTCCAGAGAATTCAGGTAGTACAAAAGATTTATAACTGTTAATAATCAAAAAAATTAGCCACAGTGCCACTTGCTATATATGCGAAAAGCATCTGTCCTCCAGTATCCAATTTTTTGTACTTCCTTCCTTTCTGCTTAGTAACAGGCTGCCATACACACATAAATACACATGCTAAGATACACTAAAAAAACAACAACAATATTTAAATACCAAAAAAAAAAAAAAAGTATTGGGACACCAACACATTACACCTACAGGAGCTTTCATGACATCCCATTCTAAATCCATAGGCATTAATATCAAGATGGTCTCCCCTTTGCAGCTATAACAGCTTTAACTCTTCTGGGAAGGCTTGCTACAAGATTTTGGTGTCTGTTGGAATTTTTGCCCATTCTTCCAGAAGAGCATTTGTGAGGTCAGACAATGATGTTGGACGAGAGGGCCTGGTTCGCAATCGCCGTTCTAGTTCCTCTCAAAGGTGTTCGATAGAGTTGAGGTCAGGGCTCTGTTCAGGCCAGTCAAGTTCTTCCACACCAAACTCATCCAACCATGCCTTTATGGACCATGCTGGAACAGAAAAGGGCCTTTCCCAAACTGTTTCCACAAAATTGGAAGCATAGAATTTTCCAAAATGTCTTGTTAAGGTGAGGCATTAACATTTCCCTTCAGGGGAACTAAGGGGCCTAGGCCAACCCCAGAAAAACAACCCCATAGCATTATCCCTCCTCCACCAAACTTTACAGTTGGCAAAATGCAGTCAGGCAGGAAACGTTCTCCTGGCATTAACCAAACTCAGACTGCTAGATAGAGAAGCGTGATTCATCCACAGAACACGTTTCCACTGCTCCAGAGTTTAGTGGCGACATGCTGTACACCAATCCATCCAACGCTTGGCATTGTGCTTGGTGATGTAAGGCTTGCCTACAGCTGCTCGACCATGAAACCCGTGCCATGAAGCTCCCAGTGCACAGTTTTTGTGCTGATGTTAATGCTAGAGGAGGTTTGGAACTCTGCAGTTATTGAGTCAGCAGAGCGTTGCCGACTTTTACACACTATGCGCCTCAGCACTCGGCGACCCCACCCTGAAGTGGTCTGCCACTTCGTGGCTGAGTTGCGGTAGTTACTTAGTGCTTCTACTGTGCAACAATACCACTTACAGTTGATCGTGGAATATCTAGGAGGGAAGAAATTTCACAAACTTACTTTTGTACCATGCTCGAATTCAGTGAGCTCTTTAGAACGACCCATTCTTTCACAAATGTTTGTAAAGGCAGACTGCATGGCTAGGTGCTTGATTTTATACACCTATGGCAATGGGACTGAATGAAACACCTGAATTCAATGATTAAGAGATGTGGCCCAATACTTTTGTCCATATAGTGTATGTTGCATTTCGCACCCCATACCGAAATACATTTCATCTTATTAATGCATCTAACAGCACAAACTGTCCTTCTAGCATAAGATTTAAAATTAGTAGGAAATGCTAACCCGTCACAATACCCAGAGGTGCTGACTGAATGAAGGTACATTGAAAAATGTACTAATCTTTATACCAGGAAAAATTATTTATTATACATTAATTTATAAGGCCTTTGTGCCTTTTGTTTTTCTTTTTTCTTCCATATTAACTTTTTATGATTTTTTTTTATTTGGGGGAGCGGGGCTTGGGGTGGTATCTGTTACATTATACCAAATTCTGGACTGCAAAGAAAGCTCTGTGCACGCTCCGTACGCCTGACCCACCCCTCTTCTGCTCTGTTGAAGAAGGCTGAACTCTGGAAGAAACCCCCACTGGGTCATTAACTTTCCCCCCAAACTAATCCTACTCCTCTCCTGCTCGCTCCCCTTGCTCTTTTTTCTTCTCCCCGTCGTGCTGCTTGTTTTTCTGTCTCCACCTTAAAACCTGTGCACCGTCACTTTGTCACAGTCAATTCTAACCTCAGTCTTACTTTCTGTAGCAGTTTCCATTTCCCTCTCGAATGCTTTGACTCATTAAGCAGACTCAGTGTTTTCCTCCTTCACACCCTACACAGGACAACACTGTGTGCACGTTCGGCGCACTCAGCTCGTTTATCCTTGCAAACTTCCTCCCTGTTTGCTCCGTGATCCAAGACTTCTCTTTGCCGTATCCTTTTGTCATCAGTCTCACTACGCTCACCTGTCTTTCTTCATATGCTTTCACGTTTTCTCCACACTCTCCCCTCATGTTACATTTCTGCTCTACTCCCTCTCCTTTCCCCGCTTGCTCACTCTCCTTCTCTCCTTCTCTCTTTGTCCTGGCGGTGCTGTGCAGTCTCAGCCTGTTATTCCTCTCCACACATTGACAAATGAACTAATCACACACCTTCAACTCCCAAAGCAACACGGACTCTCTCTTTCTCTCTCTCTCTCTTCCTATCCCTCTTTCTCTCTCTCTCCCTCTCCATCTATCTCTCCCTCTCTCTCCCTATCTCTCCCTCTCTCTCCCTATCCCTCTCTCTCTCCCTGTTCCCCTCTCCCCCTCTCTCTCTCTCTCTCTCTCTCTCTCTCTCTCTCTCTCCCTTTCAATAGATAGAGTACTCGGCATCCTAGGCATTAATTATAGGTATTTGCACAATCATAATCCGAGCGTGCATGTCAGTCCAGTTAAACTACTGTATTCCCAGCTGTTACTGATACAAACAACAGATACCACCTAAACAATGCAAGAGCAAAACTCTGCATTTCTTGCCATTCACAAGATAGCATTCGTCAACGCGGCTCGCTGCATGCTGGTGCTGGCCTTGGGGCATGTGTTACCTTAGGCAATGTCACCTGGATTTTGTGTCCAGTGCGCGGACTAGCGATGATGGAGACACGGAACACGTGCTGTCTCTCCCCGTGACCTCTGGAATCAGGTTAGCGGAGCAAGACCAGGAGTCCTGGCCCAGTCTGGACAGGTCTACCCTCTGAGACTTAAAACACGTGCCTCACAGCTCATGTTTGTGCGTTTGTGCATCACCTCCCTGGCCTGCCCTCAGAGCGGGCAACATTCATGGTATGGAAAAAGGCTCATATGGCGCCAGTGCACACATCAATCATGTAGATATGCCTAGACCTGTGGGATACATATGTTTCGCTTTGAAAGAACAGCTCATCTTATCTGCACATCTAGTACATGAAAAAAAACTCAAAGTCAACATAGGCTGGCGTCTCTCCAACATACATTCATAGTACGGGTCTCAGGACACTTACAAAAAACAAAACAGGTAGGAAAAATATTATCACAAATTTGAGTAATGTCCAAAATTTAACTGATATTCAAAGGCAAACGCTGAGCGGTAAAATCTCTCTGCACGTTATCAGTGTTGGCTGTCTTTCAGCAAGAGGCTCTCCCCGCACTCTCTCATGGTTTCACCGAAGTAATCCAACACAAGGAACTGGAGCACACATGTTTTCCAACAATCGTCGCTCTGGCCTGCAAACGGCTAACTCTCCCTTCTCCTCTCTCTCAGTTCCTCGAGGCCCCACCCAGTCCCACTGTGCCCACCCATTCTGTGGCGATGCCCCTCCCCGCTTCGCCATTACCCGGTCTGACTCCTGCACGTGCCCATTGTGGGGCTGTCAAAAAAAGCATAACCCACCCATATTTAAAATTGGACTCTTGATTTTCATCAATCATCACGCAGCATAACTCCCCCACTCACTGCCCTTTTTTTCTCTCTCAGAGTTTCTCCTCAACATTTCTTCTACAAGTTTGCTTAGCAGTACAGATTTCATACTACTTTAAAAAAAAAAATGTTTTAAAACTTAGCTTTAAATCTCAGTAATAAATTCAATTCCCACAAATTGTTTTTAAAAACCTATTTCTGTGGTCTGCTTGATTGCCTTTTTAAAATGTCTTTGACACCCTCCATACTCATCTAGCACAGCGTGGAGATCAGTAAATAAAAAGTACTTTGGGATGTGGACAGGAAGTAAATTGGGTGGAGGGACAAGGAGGAAAGGCGGGAGGAGAAGGATATGCAAAGGCAGATGAGTTTGAGAAACCAATATGTTACGTTATGCCTTTCCCTTAACGCAGAGGTCCCTAGCCATGGTTTTAAAGGGGTACAGTGTGTGCCGGTAGTTTTTATCACCTGAGTATCCACGCGCTTTATCTCTCTAACTTATACCTAGTTAAATTACTTCAACCTTTTATTTTGGTACTGAGCTGTTAGCTGTTAGCTGTTAGCTGTTTACAAACTATTAGATATCCTGCAGTACACATACCATATAAATGCTTAATGAGGTGTAGGTTTTTGTAGGATACAAAAAGGAAGAGGCAGAGCAGCCTGTGTACAATACAGCTTGTCTGCAGATAAAATAATGTAGACCAGGCTAATGGTGTCAGTTGACAGACATGCCAGTAAGGTTTTGATTTAAAAAAGAACAATTTCAACCGCAACGTAAAAATTTGGTCTGTACTAACTGTGAAGAAGCGTCCATCATTCCAGTCACACTGGGTCTTTCAAAATGACTGGGAAAAAAACTGCTTTTCACGGTCACTGTGACAACACCTCTTTGTGGGTTTAAATGGAAGGGAGTTTGGGCCTGAAAGAAAGTAGAGAATAATGACCCAAGCTGACAGACTACAGACTGAGACAGAGAGCAAGTCCAGATAGAGATGACTAAGAGCTGGATTGCTCATGTATATTTCCAGACAGGCGCATATGTGCACATACATGCATGCTAACAGATACGCACGCGCACACACACACACACACACACACACACACACACACACACACACACACACACAAACACACTCAGTTCTGCCAGTTAAGAGGACCTGGGCTGCAACCCAACATTTTGACTTTATATAAATTAATAACTAGGTACAATGAGCTGTTTGTGCTCAGCCCCTTCAACAGTAAAGTAATCTTTATTTTCTTGTCAATTAAAAAAAAAAAATGAAAATATGGCATTCATTTTTAAACATTCCTTTTTCCATTCCATCTCAAACCACTTCCCACCAGAATGTCTCACCAGAACTCAGCAGAGCTGCTGAAGTGTGAGAGTTTCCAATTATATCAAAGTAGGAATATATTTTGTGCCATTACAGACCAACGTTTCTTTTCTGTATGCTTGTGTTATTATAGGCCCGACTCAAATTAAGCGAATAATCAATTTATAATTTATTGTAAATTAATTTTGTTTTCACTAATACAGAAACTGAAAAAAACATGCTGATAATGAGGACTAAATAAAGTAGAAACACATATTAATATTATTAGATGAAGAAGGAAAAACTTTTTTTGCTTAGTTGCGGACCATCTGTAGCCAACTGAGTTTAGCAACACAACTTTACCCTGCAAAGTAGTACTTTCAGTTTTTGTCAGTCACAACCAGTTCCATTTTAAATATAAAATAATCTCTCTAATGGGCTATTTTCCATTATGAACCCCCAGAAATGTGAATTTATGGGAGAGCACTACCATCATGTGATCATAATCTTATAAAAGGCAGTAGCCATTTTAGTTCTGGATTGAGAGGACTAGGCTAAGTATCCTCCTTTGTGAAAGAAGCTTTCTTGACTTGCATGCTGTCTATACCCACTTTTCTTGTGTGGGTAAAAACTGAGGTCGTGTTTGTTGTGTGTGTGGATGTGAAAGCAGCCCCATGCCTGGATGTGAGTGTGCTAGCAGCCCCATGTCTGGATGTGAGTGTGCTTTTTATTCACAGGAAGCGCAAAGTTGGCGCTTCACCAAAAGTTCATGGCTCTGCCTTTGGATGATGCAGCCTGTCTGATTGATCTGTGGTGATTTTTTTGCCACGGTTCCTGGAAGATCCTTCCTCGGTGGATGTGATGCTACCTAATTTAGCTCTTGCATATACATCCGGCTGCAGACCCTGACGCACTTTGACACAACTCAGCTTGTGAACGCAGCTTGACGTTTCTTGCTGCAACATCGGTACTTTTGACACATATGTCGACAGGTGTCAGGAGCCCTGCAAGGCTCCGTCTCTGCCCCTTCATCCTCCAACTTTTCCCCCTCACCTCCTCCTAGGCGGATAAAAAGGACTCATCGGTCCAGGTCCCTTGGCCAGGCTAGTCTGGACCAGTTCATGGGCATGCTCCAATAAAGCCTCTATTGCTAGGTTGGAGTAGCATTTTTGAAAAGCCACTGGGCCCAACCACCTAACATCGCCTGTAGTCCCCTTTATCCCACCAGCCACTCACGAGGCCGTGAGGCAGATGGACCATTATTACTTGGTATCGCTGGCTCTGTTAGAGGATATTAGAGAGGATGTGGAGGACCCTGCTTCCGAGTTGGCAGAATTGGATCCAGGGGCATCATCATGTGGCAAAACAAATGGAGCAAACGGTTCCAGCCCATGGAGCCCCTCGGGTTGGCCTAGCCGGCCTTTGGGGAGGCCAATTCATCAATCTTCCACAGCCCATACATCACCTATGCACTCCAGGGTAGGGGTCATGGCAGCACTCAGCTACAGCTTATATCGAGAGCAGCAAGGTGACTTATTGCTTGCACAATTTTGACAGGTTGGGCCTTTCCCAGTTCCCACTGACACTGCTTGCCTGGATTCCTTGTTCCTCCTGTCGAAGGATGCCAACTGCCTCAGCTGGCAGTATTGAGTGACAGAGTACCCTATTTTAAAAGGGGTACATGGGAAGTATCATCTGGGGCTTAATCCTGGGGGAGCTCCAACTGGTCACTTGGACCCTTTAGAATTTGGGTTGATTGTGGGGCATGGAGTCAGCCCTAGCTGGGTCGGGCCACACAGACTGACGCCAACAAGGCGGTGTTGTTAGATGTTTGAGTTCTGTCGTTCATTGACTTCATGTGTTTTCGTAAAGTGCATGGACATGATTCTGGCCATCCTGAGGCTCAAAGTTTTCAGGTGATATTGGTTGAATGTCGTGGAGACGAAGCATCCTGGATTTGGGATGAAAGTGCAGAGGGTGGCCTTTAGGGCCGATCCCTCCAGCACCCCATGTAAGTGAGAGAAATTGAGTAAGGTCATTCACAAATATACAACTGTCCTCAAACCAGACTGGGTATACTTACTCAACATTTTCTGTATTTGAAAAGAAACGTTGGGTTATAACCATAACTTCAGTTACCTGGCATAGAAATATTAACCATCAATCTTTCCAGTAGTTGAGGTAATGCAGTGGCTCAGAAGTAAAAACTAAAATGGTGACCGCATTTTATAAGATTGTGGTTATGATATTAGCGGTTCTGGATAATTTGGCTTACTGCACAGAATTCAGAGCTAGAGTTCATTCAGTTCTAATCAAATTCGTCACTGGTCATGTAACCTGTAACATTTATCTGAATCAGATAATAAATAAATGAATACAATGATACAGTGGAGCAAAAAAAAAACTTTTTATTTGTTAATCAGCAGGAAAATGCATGTTTTAAATGCAAATTTTATGGCAGTCATGTGCCTACCAAGAGGTAAAAGGTCGAAGAACGCCTGAAAAAAGATTTACTAAAACTATTTTTATTTACTCGCAGAAGCAATTTATTTTAACCAATTTCGAAAATAAAACTTTTTTTTGTGTGCTTTATGTTTTGCGCATTTACAGCTTTCAAGCTTGTATCTTTATCAGTTAATCTCAATGTCTGACTTTGTAGGTTGAAATACCCAAAACAATGCTGTACAATATTACTCAAGGGATTGTTTCATGAGCGTTGTGCCTACGTTAGTGAAAACCCCTTGGAGTAGCTGAGAGCAACAGAAATGGTCTTCAGTCAAAACGAGACTGAAGACAGTCTTTAAGATTTAATGGCATTCAATTTAAAGCAAAAAATCGAAAGCAGTTGTGATTTCAACAACAAATAAAATCCAGTAACCCAAGTTTTTTCCCACCCCTCCCTCCCTGGCACTACTGAAAGCTGAAGAAGCTCTTGAAGAGACAGTTCTGATGTTATCACAGGGTCAGTAGCAGTCATGAGCTCCCAACTGCTTGCTTGAAGAGCTCAGATAATGACGTGGATCAACTGATAACAACTCCTTTCGTACCGGCACGTATAACCGAACCCTCTTCCTCTCTTTATGTCTCTTTTATACAAACAGATAGCCCTAACTGCACACACGCACAATCTGAAGATTCTCTTGGATAAAAAAAGTATCCGATCATCCACAGATGCACCCAGGCTACCAATCTGTGCTCCTTACCCTCCCGCTTTCCGTCTCCCCGAGGTCTGCGCGCAAATCAGTTACCGTTTCCAAACCATGTGCCAACCTTGCAGGCAGTAGGCGGGGCCCTAACCTGTCAGCACTTCTCGGTTGGTGCACGCCCAGAGAATTTTGACATCGGCCGAGCTACTTTCCTCAGGCCATTTAGCATTGATCTCCGGTCTATAGGAAAATGCAACGCATTAAAGACGCAGCGCTTTTCTGAGCTTGTCTTGATCTCCTGAGAAGGGGCCTGTCCGGTCGTTTTATTTTAATGAGGAATTATTCAGTTAACTTACGCTGCACCCTTTTTGTCTTGCAGTTTTAGAGGGAAGTCAGGAAAATCACCCTGTCGATTCAACAAACAGAACCAGGCTCTAAGCTCTAACACTAAGCTCATTGGAAAACTCTCTACCTAATTACATTTCAGTGCTATTGATCTAAAACCACCACGCCGGGCATGAGTGCTTACGAGGCCATTTGCTCGTTTCACCTTTTGAAGCCCAACAAAAATAAAGACCTTACTGTGACGAGGCATGCATGAGCACAGGCTGGGGAAAACGGGAGGGGGGAAAGAGAGACCATGTGTGTCGTCGCTAGGCTCCTTCCCAAAATACCTTGAGGATTAGCACTGGAGCAGGGGGTGGGGGAGGGTTGTCCTGACTGACATCTGAAAGATGGAGCTCAGGCATGTCTCAACTTGAGGAGGGAAGTTGGGTTGATTGGGGTTCAGCCTCACTCTTATACCATTATTTAACTACAGCTTCACTCAATTAAAACTCAACTTCCCTCTTATTCTGAAATCTTGACCTACACCAATAAATGGAAAATAATACCAATTGAAAATCAGTGTTTCTGTAATCGAAACGCCTTGGTGATTTAAGGCAATGGGCATATGCAAAGTCTTTAAGTCTTAAAGAACTCATCAAAAAGGGTAGGAAGGTACCTCCCAAATTTTTACCTGTTACAGCGGTGTAATTAAGGCTTAGATGTGCACCACAACAGAGCGCAGTGCACATATTAGTATTGGAGTACTGGTAGTTGATATTTAGTTTAATTAGTTGGTTCTTGCATTAAGCTCTTGCATCAGTAGGTTTATCTACGTGTTTCACTGCTTCACTCCACACAGACTTGGCCAAGCCTTCCTCCCTCTGTCAATGATCAAACACTGTGCCCAACATGCGGAACTGGCCAACTAATATGGCATTCCAGCGGCTGGTTTCAAAGCCTGATATTACCAACGCAATGCCTTGCTGCCATGGAATAACACAATAACACAATAACAACCTAATCAATCTATTCACCTGGATGAAGATTACTACAGCAAGGCTGGATTTTGCAGCATGCTGGGGTGTGCCCGGTCCAGGAGAGGCCAGAGGGACATCACAAAATGATCACAAATAGAGAATATTAAAATAGCCCCCCCTCATGGGAAAAAATGGAACAGTTTGAACTGTTATTTGAACTGTTAAACTCAAAAGCACAGCAGCCACACACCACTTTCCGTTTAACTTCTTTCTCAAACAGAGCTCTTCTTGCTGTCCCACCTGTATCGTGCAAAAAAATAGTCACGCCTGAGTGTGGTGCATTGAGCTGAACCACACGCAGGTGCACGACGGCCATGGCCCCACAGCTTGCCTGTCAGTCTGGGTTGGCTTGGGCGTGTCCCCAGGGCTGCCTGCAGGTGGGTCTCGTGGCTGTGTTGTCTCAGATTTAATCTAGCGATTTGGGTTAAAGTCTGATATCTTATCCACTATGCCACAAAGCTATCTATTAAAGGTAAATATAATAAATCACTAATCACACAATCATAATGATAATGTATTCAGTTATTAAAGCATTAAATGACCGAGCCACTTACTGTCCCTTTTTCTCTTTGTGGCAAGCTGCCATATGTGTGAATGGGCAGGGCCTCTGCTTTCACCCGCTGTCTTGTGTAAAACAGCGCCCCCTGTGCCTTTTGTGGAATCTGACAGCTTTTCCACATTTTTCCAAAAAATAACCATTGTGATCGATTCTCTTTTACTTGTGATGTAATATTCATCTTCAAAGTTACTTGAAATCATGAAAAGAAAAACAATGTTTGATGCCTCATTCCAGACTGATGAGAGACCTGTTTTAAAAGCGTGCTAAAATTGCACCAGAGGGAAAGGTTCCCCTTCATTTGATTCTACTGCAAGTTACGCTGGTCCGTTTCTTTTTAAAGCATCCGTTGTGTGGGAAAACAATGGAGAATTTGGGTCCATGCAAAGTGCAGGCTTTGTTATAGAGACCATTAGAGCAATATTCTACCCCTCTATCTTTCTCTGTGTCTCCTCTCACAGAGGCATGCACACACACTCTTGCCACTCTTGCCAATCTCTCCGGGAACGAAATCACGCAGTTCTGATGCCAAAATTATTAGTTAGTGGTCAGAAATTGCGTTTTACTAATTGTACTCATGCATTAAAAGTAATTAAATGCGTGACAAGTAGGTTGAGTGACGCCAGGAGAGACACACTAAACTGACCACATGAAATTCCTACGCATGACACATTTTTCTCGTAGAGAATTGACCCAATTCATGATAAAGTAGTGATGCACCAAAACTTTACTTACAAAGTGCCGCCATTTCTTTTGGAAGGTCCGCCCCAAATCTGCCAAAGAGGCTGCTGTTGGCCAGCAGGTCGAAGGGGGAATGGCTTCGGATGGAGTTGAAGGCAAAGGGGTAGACAGCTGGCGGGAAGCCAGTCATGTGACCCACCTGCCGTTCTCGGTTGGTGGCCATGGTTCGACAGCACCCACGGGCCGAGGCTTGATGTTGGTTCAATACAGGGAAAAAAGTGTTCGTATGGCCAGAGATGCTTCGTGCTCAAGTTTTCCTGTTTTTCCAGTGTAGTCAGAGCACAATGGATACACTAAAGACCAGGAGTGTGATGAGGCTGGAGGACGGATGAAGCTACATCCACTCTGTGGTAGGAAATAGACCCTGAAAATGAAAAGGACCACAAAAGAGAATTGTTGGGATTGCACATTCCTTATCGTAACAATTGAAATATGATCACATATAATGAAGAATTTGTATTTTACTGAAAACTATGGCCATATTATTCAATAATATAAAAACATCAGACAAAATAACCAAATATTCACTGATCTTAACAAAATTTTATCCTACATGAACTAAATTTTCTGAGTACAGGCAGTGATTTGATCTGGATGTGCAGGCTATTCTAAACAGCTAGCATGTCTGAAGAGCAGAGAAAGAGGTTGAGCGAGAAGCTATAAGGACAGAAGTAAAGTCAGGGAAAAGTTGTGGCAGAGAAAAAATGGAAAAGGAGGAGAGCTGAGAGGAGAAAAGGCGAGTGGTTAGGAATGAGAGGTAAAGAGAGAGGGAGGGAGGGAGGGAGAGAGAGAGAGAGAGCTCTTGCTTCTGCAGTTTTGAAAGTCTTCCAGACGCTGCTGTGATTCCAGGCTATGCCATATGATTTAAATCACCAGAACTCTAATATAAAGAACTCCTCTGTTCCCACTGCCAGCTTAAAGCAGCAGCCAGCCGCTCTCATGGCTGCCCTGAAATCAGGGCCACAAACACAGGTTCGACAGCATGACAGAAGGCAAGAGACAGCCATTCACTTAACCTTCCTCCATCCTTGTCTAGTGCAGAAACTCACTGCTCCACCCAGAATCCCGTCCCGCCGCTGCTTGCACTTTCAGTGCCATGTCTGGAAGCACTGGTCCTCCGCCCACCCCCCTGTCTGCATGCCCATCAGCTAAGGACGAGCAGTGTGCATTGCCCCAGCACAGGGAAAGCCATGAGAGAAATGAGAGATGGTGCCCCTTTCTCCCTCTCCCCTGGGCCTGAAGGCCCGCCTATTTCATTGTCTTTTCCCCAGAGTGATTTTACGAGTGGGCAGAGTCTGCGGCTTTGTTTCTTAATGTGGTTTTGGGAAGAAGTGGAGCCAAGGAAATTTTGCGCTTTTTGGAACTTCTGTGGCTTGTGAATTAGGGGAAACATTGGGGGGTTGGGGGGGGGGACCTAGTAATGAACTCGGCATACACAAAGGAAAATAAGAAATATCTGAAACTGAACTGCTGAACCGAGCAAAACAAACCAAGGTACTGTGACTCAGTCTGGGCAATGGGGGGCACTAGTGGAGTGTCAGGTTGGGGAGGGGAAATCAGCCCAACACACACACACAAACAAACACAAACACACACACACACACACACACACACACACACACACACATACACACACACACACACACACAGACACACACACATGGTTCTCCA
>JAOVYW010000033.1:372074-383933 GCA_025775045.1 Hiodon tergisus
TCAGTAAGGCTTTGGGCCACCATGAGTTGACAGAACATGTTCAATGCGCCCATGCAATAGATTCTACAAGTCTCTGGAACCCTACTGGAGGGATGGAACACCATTCTCACAAAACATATTCCCTCATTTGGTGCTTTGATGAAATATGGTAAAGGCCATAGCATATGATTGATAGTTTTTACACTCATGAAACCATTCATGGACCCCTTCTGCCCTCTGGATCTGGGCATGGGCATCGTGGAAGAGACCAATCCCGTCAGGATAGAAATGTTTCACCATGGGATAAAGATCACTCAGAATAACTTTGTAATGATTTGCAGTGACCCTTCTCTCTAACGGGACAAGTTTACCCAAAACATGCCAAGAAAATGCCTCCACAGCAGAACAGAGCCTCCAGACGTGTGTGTGTGCGCGTAGGTTTGAAAAGTTACAAACAGAGCTGAAACCACAAGCTGTTGTACAATCCTATATAAAAAGTGCTTTTCATTTTGTGTGAAATTAACACAAATTGAATTTAGTCAATGAAGAAATTGAAAGTAATTTTACAAGATGACAAAACCTCTCACCAACCCCAAAGATTGCTGAACTGAAGTGCCAATGTGAATGAAACCGGCGGACAGATATTTCTGTGGCAAGTTTACAACCTGCAGCCCTTAGGTTTGACTTGTCCTGTCTAATGAACCGTACAAGACACAACGGGTCACTGGGCGTGGGGCTCAATGCTCTCAGGTTTGCAAATAGACCAGAAAGCAGCCAGCCATGTACAGGTTTATGGACAGCACCACTGTTGACACATCACCTCAACTTGCCCGTCTGCTCAAAACCATAGCACTGGAAAACTAATTTATGCCAACATGTATGCCATTATGTTTCTTTTTTGCCCCCTCTCCCCCCTTTCTAAACTTCTCTTTTCTAAAGTACATGTAATATGTTTTAACGTGCTCTTATTTCCCCCTAGAAAATGAAATCAACTGTTCCGGGAAGACGTTCTACCCCTTCAGCAATTACAAAAGCTCTTAGCAAGTCCAGATCCCATAGCAGGTCAGCTGATGAGAAACGCCGACATGGGTAATAGCGAATTGTTACGTCTGCTGAAGTTGGCCACATTGAATACACTTTGCCGGGAACCTTGGTTGACAAGCAGGCAAGCTCTTGAGCGACAATTACGCCTCGCTGAGCGAGCATTACAGCAGACCTTAGGCTCAAACAATTACTCTGAGGCCAGACTTTATCCTCAGACAAATGTTTTACATTATTAGCAGGGCCACTGACGTCGATGCAACCCCCGGGAACGGGGGGTTTAAGCTTTAGGATACTTTATACCCCCTCACCGAGCGCTGCAGAAGCTCACTGTCGCCGCTGGAGACTGTGCAGCCCAAGCTCAGACTCTGCGATGTTGCTTTCTCTGAGGAATTCCTGACTTTATTTGGCTGCAGAGTTTTTCTATCATAGTAACAGCAACTAAATAGTGGGAGAGGAGGATCAAAACAGTGGCCGTGAAATATGGACCTGGAATTTCGGTGTTGTCATCTGAACTCTGTACGGGGTTGGGGGGGAACTTAGTTTCTGTTAGTCTGTGAGTTTACAGAAGCTTAAAAATGCGCCAACCCCCTCCCCTCCACCTAGCCCCAGCCTGTTCGGTCTCCCTCCTCGCCTCCAGTTCTGCTCCGCTGTGACGTAAGAAGCCACAGCGTTGATCCCTCAGCCCCTGCACTGCAAGCACTGACAGAGGACCAAAAAACTCCCAAGTACTTGAAATGGAAAAGTGATGTGTAACAGATTCAGGCCTTGGATAGATATAATGAAATGCCCTTGATGAAATGCACGTTGCTTTAATTAATTTAGACATTATACTTTTGAACTGTCTGATTGGAGCTGCAGAGAGCCTCAGACTCATTTGATGTTATACCCATGTGCTTTCCTTAATGTAGAAATCCAGCTATAAAACTGTAAACCATAGAAATGTAATGCATTAAAGTAATGCTGAAAAGGTCATATAAAGAAAAGGAAAAATGTTAAAAACGCCACTTCCCCCCCAAACAATTAAATTCTTTTTTTTTTTTAATCCCTGGCCACACTCATATACAAATATCAGAGTGCACAAACATGTAATGTCATTTTAAAAATAAATCAACCTTTGGGAACAACAGTTTACTGTAATGGTAAAAAAATAAAAAAATAATTTATACTCAACAATAATACTCAAAATCCATCTCTACACTGTTAAACTGAGAATAGCTAATTCCAAGATCCTTTAACGGTTAATTTAACATATATTTAACACAGTTAATTTAACACAGCAGTAAATGGGAGTCATTCATTGTAAATGTCTGTTCCTTCTGCTGCGTCATGAACAAGTTAGCAAGCCTGTCAACCAGTCGTAATTTAAGGTAGAACGCGTCACCAGTTGCTTTCTAGATCTTTCCGTTTGATCCGCTGATGCACTGATCTTTTTGTTTTCCACAGGGATGCGGTCACGGCACCTTCAGGTAACAACAGCAATAGTCTCATCCAGGCATTCACGTCCCACAGCACAGTGTTCATAATGGACGAGCACGTGCACCTCACCACAGGCCTGCAGACGCAGGAGAGGCACCTCTTTCTGTTCAGCGACTCCCTCATCATTGCCAAGGCAAAGTGAGCACCAATGCTTTTTTTTCACGCTTTAGCGTTGTTCAGAGTGTCTTTGTGTTGTCGATTCTTTTCACACTTTACCGTTTTTCAGAGTGTCTTTGTGTTGTTGTTGTTGTTTTCACACTTTAGAGTTTTTCAGAGTGTCTTTGTGTTGTTGTTTTTTTCACACTTTAGCGTTGTTCAGTGTCTTTGTGTTGTTGTTTTTTTCACACTTTAACGTTGTTCAGAGTGTCTTTGTATTGTTGTTTTTTTCACACTTTAGCGTTGTTCAGAGTGTCTTTGTGTTGTTGTTTTTTTCACACTTTAACGTTGTTCAGAGTGTCTTTGTGTTGTTGTTTTTTTCACACTTTAACGTTGTTCAGAGTGTCTTTGTGTTAGGCTGGGGGCACCAGTACGGTGCAGCAGAGCAACGTATCAATTTCGGACCCCTTTTTTGGAATACGAGAATATTAAGCCGAAAACAAACAAGCAAAGTGGTTCTGTTTATACAGAAGATATGGGATCTGTGTATCCTTGGCTTGGACTTTCTGGACGATTCATGTGCTCATGTGGACCTGATCCATTCCCGGAGGCCAGGGAGCTTGCCTTTGTCTCTGGGAGCCCCTGTGATGTTGACCAAAGCAATCATCTGGTGGAGAAACTAATTTGCTGCATTTACCAAGTGAAAGCAGATTTCAAACCCCCTGTGGAAGACATGTAAGGCTGTTCCAGGACGTTAGAAGATCATAAAAACAGATCAATGCTGTATCATGTTTATCATGTAAACTGATGCCATTCTCTCTTTAGAGAAAGAGCAGGCTGTAATCAATGCATTCCTATGAAAACGTTGCTTCGTACTCCAGGGAAACAAATTAAAAGGCTTATGTTTAATAGGTTCAACTCATACAGGTAAAAACCCAGGGATGTGCCACAATAATATTGGAACTGAGTATCAACAAACAACACAAATAAACGAAAAAATTCATCATAAGCATAAATAAAGCAGTCAGTTCCTGGGGAGAGATTCAGAGTGTCTCAGGCAAGGGTGTTTTACCATTTGGGTGCGAGTGATGAAAAAGGCATAGACTGGATGATATTAGAATCCGCAGAGAAGGGACCACTAGGCGCCCAGCTGTGGAGGATCGCAAGGGTCTGGTAGGGATGTACGGTGAGATGAGCAAGGGAGCCTGGAACTGATCCAGTGGTGAGGGTGAGGATCTAGTGACGGATCCTAGCTGCAAGAGTGCACCAGTGGAGTTTGATGAGGAGGAGTTAGCATGGGGGAACTTCCTTTGTTTGAAGACCAACCGAGCAGTTTTGAGTTGGAGTTGGAGAAGTCTAGTCCAGGAGGCTGGCAGGCCAGCCAGTAGTGAAATGCCATAGTCTAGGCAGGACATTACCTGTGCATGGACCAGGAGCTGTTTAGATTACTCTTTGAGGAATGGACGGATCCTCCTGATGTTATTGGCATAACATGCAAATAGATGACGCTACCTCTGGTCTTTCTGGACGCAGGTCTTCATCCAGCCTAAAGCTGAAGCAGCAGCTGCGGCTGTGCGAGGTGTGGCTGGCCTCCTGCGTTCACAAGGTGTCTGAGAGGAAGCTGAGCACCAAGAACTGTTTCGTCATTGGCTGGCCGACCACCAACCACGTGGTCACACTAAGGTATTCCGTCACAGCAGACAAAAAAGGGATAAGACTGAAAGGTACAGCTGATATAGTTTGCTTCAAAGCAGAAATCTGTTGTCCAATTCTTTGCAAAATTAGTTTTGATACTTCAATCAAGCTCTCAAACTACATTTTGTGTCTGACCAGTTTAATATGTAGTAAGTTCTTCTATATTTAAAACATAATATGTCACTGTGGATTTTTATTATAGCTCCCTATCAACAATTAAAAGACTGTTAACCACATATGTAAATACTGGATATGTTTGCGTTATCCTTAAACTGTGGTTTTACCGGTGCAATGCTATTCACATTCGATCTTAGCATACTTAGATAATGTTTAAGAATCTACATTATGTTTGGCGTTTGAAATAGACAAAGTAAATGTGATAGCATACTCAAAATATTAAAATTGTATTGTATTTAGTCAGCAATGTACATTTGAATCTGTAAGCAACATATTTCTGTTGATTCTGTTCCATTTCAGCTCGCCTGAGGCAAAAGATAAGTGGTTTTCAGCTTTGCAATGGTGAGAAAAAAGTTTGCGTTGTAACATGATGATGCAGGGCAAGACAACCTAAGATGGTCTTTTTGGGGAGCTCTGTGATCTTAACCATGATAAAGCACGGTACTTAAGAATTTCCTCTCATGCCTCTTCCACTGGCACATCCAACTCGAACCAGAACAAAGCTCAAACCTAGCCCAGTGGGCATAGTGTGGGGTTGGGTGTTTTTCCACTGGCACATCCAACCCGACCCAGAACAAAGCTTGAACCTAAATATGACCCCCGTGTCTTCAGAAATAAAATTTCTCATTTGTCACCAGTATGGATTTGTGCAAGGCATTGGAAATTACACTGATGATTAATTCATGTTGTTTATCCTATCATTTTATACTTCTGATCAATGGCAGTCATGGATACGTATGTAGCGTAGCCCAGTGTCATTGAGGAAATAAAAAAGATGTGATGCCAGTATAGTTAATGAACCTAATTTATTTTTTCAAATGTTGTCATGCAGGCACATCAAAAAATTAAAACAAGAAGAGTACCCCAGTAGAATTGCCCTGAAAATTGTCCTGTTAGGTTCAGGGAGCACCACACCGGTAAGGAGTTCTTTAATTAGCTACATATTACCGATAACTGTATCACTGGCAATTTTTATTCTACTAAGTCTGCCATCCCTGCTTGGAATTTTTTCCAAAATAGACGACCACCGTCACTGTGAACAATTCAGACACTGCTGAGGATGTGATCAAGGCCTCCATCCAACAGCTGGGAATATCAGTGAGTAACTGCCTGCCAGTGTGCAGAATTTCTAATGTGTCTCAGCTAAAACCAGATTCATTTAAAAAGTGCCAGGCTCAAAAAGAAAATATATGCATACATATTTTGAACCAATTCAGTGAACGCATATTAACAGTGAAAACAACAGATCATCCAAGCAATTATTCTGGCCTTAGAAAATTAAAAGCATGTGGATTAATGGCTAGTTAAGGAAACTTGCACCGAAACTTTACTGTCAACAAAAGTCTGATCAATAGCTAGCCAACAAACTACTAAGAATTCACATACTCTCAGGCTTAGTATGTAGGGGACCTAGTCCAAACCCAAAGTATTTATCACGTGTGAGTCTCCAGTTCTCGTCTCATTTTCCTTCATCCTCCTAAACAGAATGCCAATTTTGTGTCCCCCACAGGGCCGGCAGATAGACTACTGTCTCTGGGTAATATCTGGGAAAACGGAAGCGCCCTATCCCCTTATCGGTGAGAAGATGCAACCGTCCCGACAGGGAGGGAGAGGGCTGCGTGGGCACGGGGATTATTACAATGACACTCGGCAAGCGGCTTTGGAGGGGAGAGTGAGATAAAAGGTTCAGCCTTCCCCACTGAGCACATGTTCGGTTTTCCGGTGTTGGTGGGAGGCAGAGTGCTGCGGTTAGTCAGACCGATCCTTTCAAATTTCGACAAATTTGGTGCATGTCGTGTTTTTTTCAACAGCATGCATTTTGCAATTATTAGCACCCATAGAAATTCTTATGAACAAAATCTAGATTTAATAATTGCAAGAAACTAAGAAATAATTTCAGCTAAGAAACAACAATGACATTTTTTTCATATCCTTTGTTTCATATTTAAGCCGGCTGCTAATAACTTTGGGGGGCATTGTATTCTGCTGGGAGAAGGTCAGGATTAAAGCATGCACCATCTAAACAATTGTATATTTTTACAATCAACCCCAAGCAAAATAGTCGAAAAGAAAGTCAATATTTTGCTCCATGTGCAGCCAAACGTCACTTTATCAAAAGCTTCATTAAAAACTAAACGGCAGAAAGAATATTACATGCATGTTCATAATTATAATTATGTCATTATATGAGGCACAGTGAATTAAGTATAGGATATGATAAGTCCCTTGCGGTGTCCTCTCATCTTCTGATGAAAAGGGTCTCCTATGTGGAAACGAAATCATTACGTTCGTTTTCCTTGCCTCAGTCAATGAAAATAGAAAATTAGAGCAGATTGCATTCCTGGGGACTTCAAGTCATATATTAAATATTGTTGAGGCATTATTTCTAAAAGTCTTTCCCTTTTGTTGCCTGCCTTCCCCCTCGCGTTCTGCTGCGGTGATGTAAAGCCAATCCGTCTGATCTCTGCTGAGTCCAGCTGAGGCTTACCGCGGGTTGTTTCTTCCAGGTCACGAACACCCCTTCAGCATCGCTATGAACCACCTGCGGGACTCTACGGAGTGGCCCCACTGGACTGAGCACCATGACGATGGGACCCTGCTTTTGGACCAGCTGCCCAAGGAGCACCAGGTCCAGTTCTACCTCAAACTGAGGCCAGCCGTGCACGGTCACATGCAAGCAGGTACGGATACGTCAGTCCTTACCCCCAGCGCTTTACATGATCCCCTGCCAAGGTTTGGGGGGGGGTGGGGTGGGGGAATGTATGCTCACTTAGTATTATTGAAAAGTTAATTAAAAATGAATGAAAGATTTGTTCTTAGATTGGTTCTTGCTAGCGCACAACACACTATACTTCCTAAAGGCCCTTCAGGGAATGCCCCAGGGGGAAATGGTGGTGTGGTTGGCGAAAGTTTCAGGCTTGTAATCGATAGGTTGCCGCTTCAAGTCTCATCCCAGCCGTTGTGTCCTTGAGCAAGGTGCTTAACCTGATTTGCTTCTGTAAAATGCCCAGCTCTGTAAGTAGCTATATAGAAGTAATCATTCTTTTAATGGAGATTTTTCACACAGAAATAGACTTGTGTATCTGCATGAAATTGATTAAGCAATGCCTAAATCAGTGGACAGCTTTATACCCTGTGTATAAAGAACTGCATGGAATTTACAATTGCTATGGTTTATATGGTCTTTTTTTTTTTTTTACCAATTGTGTGTGTTTCTGCAACTAACTGTAAGTACATTTTAAGCTTGGGAAACAAGTGAACACACTGTATGAGGAAAGTTCTGGAATGAAAAGTATTATGAAAAGCATTGTCTAATCCTTCTGAAGGAAGCAGTTAGTTGAGAATGAAGATAGAAAACAACTTCCTGTCACGATAGCACAGTAAATTCCACAAATGCAATCACTGTTACCCATCCTGTCATTATGTCAATTTAGGGGGTCCCTTCACTTTCAAAATAAATAATAGGCTTAAAATGCTAAATTCATGTGTTGAAGATCATTAAAGGTTTCACATCATTATAATTCAGGTTGGATTTGTTCCTATGTAAGTGTGCAATTGCTTTATGTTATTTGGCTGGTATTTGATTGTGATCGCAACAAATACAGCGCTGTTACAGAGAGACGCCCTGAAATGGTGGCACCATGTGGTCATTTCCTGTTAAAACATTCACATTGTTTTACTCAGCCTTGTTTTTTTTATAGTAGTTATTGCTTTTTGGATGTACAACGTGTGTTTTTGTAAATTAACGGCTATAGTTCTTCAAATTTTTAAGCTGAAAAGATCCAGCAACTTTATTTATTTATTTTTGGAAATGATCCTATTTGCGGCTCACCACTCTCAGAGTGTTTTACTAGTCTTTTATTTTTTGTTGCAGATTCCTCTCGCAAACACATCAGACGGAAAAGGTCACTTATAGACTGGGCCTTGAGAAGAGGAAATGCCAGTCGGTCCAGTAGCCAATCAGATTCTCCCACCACTCCTCGAAAGTTATTTGGTCACTCGCTGTCCTCAATCTGTCCCAACGGAAACCTGCCTAAACCCATTATGGTAAGAGATCATTTAAGAGACAGTCAGAAGTAAATTTAGCATTATTCATATAATATATATATTAGCTCAAAGAGCCAGCTGTCCAATGTTTCGATATGTTGTACATATTTTCTTATATATATATATATATATATATACGTGTGTGTGTGTGTTTGTGTGTGTGTGTGTGTGTGTGTGTGTGTGTTTGTGTGTGTTTAATATGTGTAGCAACCATTCTCACAAGGAAAGCATGTTATGTAGCCTTTTATCACTCAGAGCGCTACAAAAGAAGCTAAAGTCTCTCAGTACCAAAGTGGTAGAGATTAAAAGTCTCGTTGACCCTCGTGCGGCACTGGCCTCCTTTTCAAGGACATGCTCCAGCTGCTGTACCGCCAGGGCCCGACGACGCGGGGCATCTTCAGACGCTCCGCAAACGCCAAGACCTGCAAGGAGCTGAAGGAGCGACTCAACTCAGGAGACACTGTGCGGGTGGAGGAGGAGTCGGTCTTTGTGGCTGCGTCTGTCGTTACCGTAAGGCTCCTGGGGCGGCAGAACCCTCTCGCTCGCACAGCCCAGCTGACAGCTTCGCCTGCGTTAGCTTTGTGGAGCTGTGCAGGATAGCTAATGGCGCCAAAAAACCGCTAGCTTTCAGGTGCTAAAATAAGAAGATCATAAAGGGGTTCTTTTTTCTGTCGGAAATTAACTAAATCATTCAATCCTGATGTTGATGACATAGAAATTGACTGGTGTAACTGCTTACAATAGCAGATAAACACATGTGACATTAAAACATAGTGATGAAGTGTCCTCGTTTAGATGTAAACATGGAAAAATACTTGGAAAAATAAAATAAAAACTCTCCAAAATAAAGCTAAAATATATCTAGACCTATTAATTATACTGTCACTCAACAAAGAGATACAGCTTGTGTGTTGTGTTTTTTTCCTAAATAATCATGTTGGTTAACAACTACAGCTGTTTTTTTTATTTTATCAATACATGCAGGTGTTTGGAAACATAGGTTTTTACATGGCTGTTTTTTCAGCAAACTACAATATTGTCACTGAATTAGACACTTCATTATCAGTTTTTAACACTCATACATCTCAGGAAGGAAGGGTGGAAGCTACTTAACCCCAGACTTGTTGCTGGAGGGACTGATTTTTCTATCAGCAGGATCTTTCTGGACGGAAATCCTCTCTAAAAAATTGCTTCCATTTGTTCTTAAATTGGTGCAGTGGGACTGTTTTAGACGAAATGTGGGGATCTAAGAATTCGCTCTCCAGTTTTAATAGCTGTGATGGGCTATGTGCGTTGGACATGCTTGGCCTCCCTTGTTTGCTGAAACGTGCACAAGAGCTTCTGCCACAGTCGAGGAGATCCATAATATCCTGTGACCGCGTGCCCTGATGTTCTTTATCTCTGTGATACTCAACCAGCTGTTCTCTAAGCCAGCATGAGTAAAAGCATGAGTTATCACACGTAGTGACCATTTGCGAGACCTGACATAAATCCTTTAAAGGATGACGAGTTTATGAAGCTTGCCCACCCCTTCCATTGCCTTGTTGGATTCCTCAGAACCTCTGGACACCTGACCTTCACAAAAGGTCCTTTTTCAGCTCCCACCTCTCAACATCTTGATCTCCTACTCCAACAAAGTTGGAGCCTAGCACAGTAGAGCAATTGTCAAACCACTTCACTGGAACTACCTTTCCATTTGTACTCCTCACTTCATCATGGTCCCACCGCCCTTTCTTTGACATTTCCTTGTCAGTCTTCAGTGGGGCCTTCGCAAAGCAGCAGGCCTTAGCTGTCCCAGCTGCATGGATTCCCGTATCAAAGTCAGCATTTCAAAGACATTGGAGGTGGCAAAGAAGTTGCCAAAAAAGCGCTTGTGGTTAGGAGTCTGGATTCTCTGGTGAGGTCGTTGAGCACAGCTGCTCTATGTCCTAAAACCATCTTGCACTGCTCAAAGAGTTGTGGCACCGTCACAGATGAGGAAGTCATAAACACTGCCACTTTTGCCTCGGTAGAAATCCACCTTGATTCCCTATGGTTCTTGCTTCCCTTTAACACCCTGAAGAGCAGAAAGCTTCCCTCTGAAAGGCAGAACAGTGGCCGCTCTAGACAATGTTTCTTTATGGAGGCAGATTGATATGGTAGAACACATCAGTGTCTTCAGGGGGAGCGACGTTAGAGAAATCACATTTATATTTGAAGACCAGTACATTCACACTCTTGGCAAACCCAGTACCCCCATTGCCTTATGTTGAATGACAATTGCTTTAATATCAGAAACTGGTGCCTGTTGATTCCCCTTGATTGTTCTGACTAGATGTTATTCATTGTGGTCATCAGCTCAGATAGCTCACTGAGAACACAGGGCTTGTAGATGCTAGTGGCTCAGCGGGAGTAGGAGCAGGAATATCTGTTGTGTTTACTGGGGTAAAGGGGGTGTAATGCTTGTTTGCACAGAGATATTTGCACAAAAGTCATCCTCAAGTGACAAATTTATACCTGCCTTATATCTGCTCACAATCCTCTCTGACTTTACACAGCCTCAATTTCAGCCTCTTCCCCTGGTAAAGGAACATATGCCTCTTTCCTGTCTTCCCCTGAAATCATTACCAAAATGTCTCTGTATATATATTCCTTAAATGTGTGTATATAAGCTTTTAAATAGTTTTAACAATATAGTCCTTACATAACAACTTCACAACTCAGCCATTAGCCATATATAACGTGTTATGACCTAATATACAGTATGGGCATTTATGGAGTGCTTATGTCAACAAACGCAGGTTGACATAGGGGACTTTTGGTGATCACCGTGCTTTACCGCGCTAGCCGCTGGTGCTAGCAAGTTGTGGCGTGGCCAAGGTGATGTTGGTGGAGCCAGTGAAAACACCGCTGTTAAAACGGTTGGCTTCATCAACATATAGGTGTGGCTACATAACTCACCAGCTGTTCCCCTTCAGAAGGAATGCGCCAGAGGTAACTAACCGTTATTTTCGATTTGGCTAAGGAAGCATTTCGAGAGGCTTTGCCATCTGGTTTTATAATGATTGTAAATGTTGCTGCGTTCCGGCTAATCCTTCTGTGCACTGACGAACAGTAGACAAATGGACTGTAACCCCCCTGTCTCATGCATAAGTAGCCTGTTGGAGTGCTTAGTGCTAATCCTTCTGTGCACTGCAGACAAATAGAAGACGCATGCTCCGTTTATCCCTGTCTTATGGATGAATACCCTGTTGGAGTGCATAGGTTTTTTGATACAGTGATATCATTATTCAAATGGTTGGTTTTTTTCTTGTCCGAGTAGGACTTTCTGCGCAACCTGCCTGGCAGCGTCCTCTCCACCGATCT
>JAOVYW010000033.1:384033-397125 GCA_025775045.1 Hiodon tergisus
TTCAAATGGTTGGTTTTTTTCTTGTCCGAGTAGGACTTTCTGCGCAACCTGCCTGGCAGCGTCCTCTCCACCGATCTCTACGAAAAGTGGATGGAAGTCATGGAGATTGATGACCACGACAAAAAGATTGAGACAATAAAAAGGTGATGGATCTGAAGGGTTGTTGAGGGGGCTTCTTTTTTTTCCTCTGTCCATGAGTATTAACACGTTACAACCAGTTTATCACGTCTTTTAGATTACCATAAATGTTATGTTGATACTACTTAAATAAATGCATTCATCATTTTTTTAAATAAAGCTGAGATATTCTTGATTTGGAATTTTTTTTCAGATTTCCACCCCCAATTGTGGAATCCCTGATTGTGCTTTTGCATCTGGCGTCCTTGTGATAAAACTGTAATTAAATTTGACTCAAGCAAAAACACCCTAGACTCATCTAGACTTCACATTCTGACTTTGTAGATTGTTGTTCAAATGAAATGTGTAATCCTTAATTGTCTTGTTTTGTGTCTCCAACTGGCTCAGTGAGTCAGTAAGATTACCCATTGTGGCTGGGCCCCCCTGTGGCACCGTTTGATTCTTGCCGTTTTAAACCAGCAGGCTCCTGGACCAGCTCCCCGGGGCCAACCTGACTCTGCTGCGACATCTCTTCAGCCTCCTGTACCACATCCAGGAGAGTTCAGAGGAGAACCACATGACCGCCTACAACCTGGCCCTCTGCATTGCTCCCAACATGCTGTGGCTTCCCACACCGGCTGGACCCGAGGAGGAGAGCAAGTCAACTGGAAAGGTGCCTGGCTTCATTTTCTTTCAGATTTTTACAAGAGGTCGAGAAAAAAATTAAAATAAAATACAAACGGTTTAGGAAATAGTGAGGTTTTCCCACCATAGCTGTAACGTGGGGCAAGCATAAAGTAAAATTCTGAGAAAGGGAACAGTCCCAATAGAGAACAGGAATGCTGGGAAACTGGGCTGTCAGCAGTTTGGCGGGGATGTAGTCGGCACAATATTCAGAAGCGCATTCCAATTTATGATATCTGAACTTTGATCACCGTTTAATACTGCAGTCTGTTCCGCTTATGTGCGCACTAATTCATTTAAACTGAACGCCTACTCAATAGAAAAAATCTACATTTTATTTTGGTCTACATATACGGTCACATTTAAGTCAGGGCTGTTCACTCTACATAGTAAAGTCTGTTATATTGTTGCTTTTGCTCATCTGATGGTCGTTGTGGTTTCACTGACAGTTGCCTTGATCTCATCCTATAGGTCGCCAGTCTAATCCAGCTCTTGATTGAGCAGGCCCCATCCGTATTCGGCGATGACATCGACTCTCTGTTCACTGACCTAAACAGCAGGCAGGGGACACTTGAGGATGCCATTGGTGTGTTCTGGGTTTTCCACATTTACACGTACAAGGCAGTCTCTGGTCCAGGGTTAGATTCTTCATGCTGGGGTCTCATTCTATCTTTCCTTTCCTAGATGATTTGTACCAGCAGTCTATTTACTCGTCAGATGAGTTTGATTCGGAACAGGAGAGGCTGTTCGGGCTCCACGCTCCTGAGAGAGACCCCTGTTTCTTCCCGCTGAATGACCTCGTTTTAAAGGAAGGGGAGGAGCCCTGGAGCCCCATCAAGGCACTGGATCCTTTAAAATGGCTGCACCTGACCGAGGGTGGTGGCGTCAGCCACTGGAACCTAGACGGCGTATCCTTTCGTTCCGACGGGTCTGTTCTGTCCCTGACGGAGGGGCGGGGGGTTCGGGCGTCCCGGGGCCGGTGCTCCTCGGAGCCCAGCGTGTGCCTGGGCTCCCAGCCCCCCCTCTGCCAGCCACACAACCCTGTCGCTCGGCAGTCCAGCTGTGATGCCGCTATGATACGCAGCAACGTCGGGCGTCCACAGCCAACGCGGAGGCCGCGGCCCGAGGGAAGTGGGGAGCCCGGGGACGAGGGAGATGCCAGTCCCCTGGTCGGAGGTGGCCGGCACCGGTCCACCTTCTGGAGGTCACCCCAGGTCCCCTCCCGGCTCAAGCACCAACACCCATACAAGCTCACCCAGTCGGGAAGGTCCAGCTACTCCAGCCTGTCGTCCACGGCAACCTCGCCGTCCGCCTCCTCGCTGAGCTCCCTGGACAGTGCTTTCTCCTACTGCTCCGACTCCGTCTTCAGTCCCAGCGACGGCCCCTCCCTGGCATTCGCCTTCGGGACATCTGCCCGGCTCCGCTCTCGTTCCCCTGACACCCCCACACGATTCCCCAAGGACTGGAGCTCAGCGTTACCTGGCTCCGTGCTGCGAGAGCCGGGCAGCTCAGAGTGGTACAACGAATACGACGAGGAGAATGAGGATGATCACGTCTGCGCCGTCGAAAGTCAGGCAGTCGTTGACATGCAGGACATGAAGGAGGATCCACCCGGCGCCAGCGAAGCTCTGAAAGCCGACATGATTGATGAGCGAGAGCGCGGCTCGGGCGTCAGCGAACCCAGGATGGAACCCAGTCTCCCTGAAGTAAGAGAGCGGGAGGTATGCCAGTCTAATGGTCTGGAAGATACATCTGACAATTCTGAGAAGAGCCCAAGGATGCAGGGTCAGAGCACTTCCTTCAAGCAGATACAGCTGACAAGGCCAGAACAAACCTCGGACAAAATAAAGCGAACCAAAATCACCTTCTACGTGGCTCCCAACAATGTGGCCGGGAAAAGGCCGGCGGCCCCGGCCACAGAGGAAAACGGCGTTGTTGCGAGCCTGCCCAATGCGGGCAGCGTGGAGCCGGCAAGCACTGACGTTCAGGTCCACATCCCCCAGACTGTGTTCTACGGCCAAAACACACCGTTGGTTTTGCAGTCCGTCGTGATGCGGCCACCTGCAAAGGCCAAAGAGCAAAGCAAGCCGGGGAAAACAGCAGACCACTCGGTGGGGAACAGTTCCCCGGCGACGGCGGCGTCCAAGGCCCATGCTAAGGCGAGCAACACGATAAGGCACACAATTAGAATAAGACTCCCGGCCGCCGTCAGAAGCACCGTCAAGGAGTACTTCAGCCACAGCGACAACCGAAACTACCAATCAGATGTGAAGCCTGCCGACAAGGAGCTGCAGAGAAGTAAATTGGAATGGCAGAGTAAGAGGGCAGCAACAGGAACGCCTAAAGAAAATGTCGCAAAGCTGCCAAGCGGGGAAGGCTCTTTCATATGAGAGCCACGGTATTCACTGACAAAGGCGCGTTCTTCCTGCCCTCGAAAGATGGGTTAGTTGATTACATATTGAGCGAGGTCCGTATAAATTGTACAGTGTATCTGATACGGAGGGGTGTTTTGTGTAACATTATTTTGTAAAGCAAGTATGAAAGCTGAAAACATGCACTGCATTGGGCTGGAATGTATTTCATGGCACTTTGGTTGGACCATTTCAGTAGTATCTTTATATCACCGTTTCGTAATTTAATGTTATAAGAGCGCAAAACTTTTTTCGTCTGTTGTTATTTCTAGAATGTTATTCTGTGCAAAAACAAGTACTTATAGTGAGCAATTAAAAATTGATCAATTTTCATAAAAGCTTGAGTTGCCAAAATGTGCACTGCTTTACTTTAGGATCAAGAGAGCGCTGACAGATGCTTTCACCAGAGACGTCACTAGTAAAGCATTTTACTGGCCTCGAACATTTTCATACCTTAATGTCAGACTCCAAGCTCTGCAGTACAAGTGGCAGGGCTGCCTGTGCAAATCATTATTTCAGACCCAGAGAGATCCTTCTAAAATCCAAGGCTTTAAGAGACTGTATCTTAAATCCATGGTCGTTTGTTGTTATTATTCAATGCACAAAATAACAGTCAAAAAGTTTTTCGGTTTTGTGTTTTCATATAGCAGTCTGAAATTGCTGCTTAAAGGCCATGAGGAATTTTGAGTAAGACACAGTTTGAAATGTTCGACATACACCGTAGTCCCAGCTGGAAATAATGATGTTCTGCTGAATGGAACCTAGATGCTGTAAAAACAATTTTCTTTCAAATTGAATTTGAAATTGTTTTTAATAGCTGTTGAATTTGCCTTACATTCTCTGCAGTATTTTACAGCCATGAATAACTACACACTCAGCGGCCATATTATATAATAGACCAACCTGTTCACAAAAATGTATCGCTCCTACAGAAAGCTATTTAGAGCAGATAGTGAGTCGTTGAGGCATTCAGTTACTCTTCAGTTGAAGTGACCCAAGTGACCTAAGCGTGGTATTATGGCGATTGCCAAGCGAGCCGGTTCCAGTACCTCAGGAACAGCCTCCCGGGCTTTTCACTTACATGAAACGTGAATGGTTAGAAAAATTTAAAATAAAAAACATCCAGTCTCCAGCAGTCCTCTGGGCAAATAACAGCTTGTTGCTGATAGAGGCCGAATGGGAGGGACTTGAATCGTCCAGGTCCACGTTATGGTGTCAGGCTGCACAAGCTGGTGGTGCAGGCTGCACAGCCACAGTGTGTCTGAGAATTGTGGCCGACCAGGTACATCCCTTCATGTCTACAGTTTACCCTTTGTGACATGGATACTTCCAGCAGGATAACGTGCCATGTTACAAAACACAATTTGTCTAGGGACATGACAGTGAGTTTACTTGAGTAACCTATGCAGTTTCCAGACCTCAACCCAGTAGAGGCTGTTTGCAGCATGAATGTACCGCTGTCCAGTCTGTCGCAACTGCGTGTTCCCAGTTGGGTTCCCAACTAAATGGAACTTTTCCAACACCTAGTTGAATCTATGCCCCAGATAATTAATATTGTTCTGGAGGCAAAGGGAAGTACTACCCAGCACTAGATGGCTGTACCTAAGAAGCTGGCCTCTGAGTGTATACATGCAGTTGAAAACAAAATGGAAATGTATTCCTTGTACATTTGAAGATTCAAGCAGGTGTGAGAAAGCAAGGACTGATTCAGAAAGTGAAGATTGAACGAGGGTGTGCTGGGAATATACTGTCTCCTGACATAAAATCACACCTTTTCTACAGAACGGCGTGTGCCTTAAGGGATGTGTACAATATAGCATATCAGAAAATTAATGGGAAAATACATTAAATTTAAATAAAGTGTTAATTAATGTGATCCCTGGTACCAAAGATGGGATTATATATTTTTATTTGTCTTTTTTTTAATTCCTCCATTTTATGCACGTTTATGAGGACCAAAAACTATTAAATTCCAGTAAAGAGGCTGATTGTTGAGGTATTTCTTTAATTTGTTTTCATTAAAGTAATCTAATGGTGTCTCATGATAATAAATGTGTTTTGAATCATGAGCGCTAAGCACTGTCCCTAAACTGAAAGTTAAGCCTATAAAGGAAATGTTGCATCTTTTGTACTTCGTTCTGTTTCACACCTCATCGCATGACCTTGTACTTTGTTTCATTCAATAATAAAACCTGTTCACCTTGAAAATCAAAGTGCTCTTCTTTTACATACCCGCAACACTTTAATTCAAAACTAACAGGTAACAGTCACGACCCAGCGGCTTAGACCCAGCATCCAGCAGTTTTTTCTTTAAATGATTTCAGTTTTAAGAAATATATTTTCTATTACAGTAAACATCACCAGAATTGTTATCCTGTGCATCCTGGTACAACATTACAACAACATCTTTCAGCTTGTTCTTGAGATATTGCAGGAACAGCATAAAACCGAAAAAATCTGATCATAGGTCATCTTTGACATGTTGGCCAAATTCATATAAACTCAACTGACCCTTGCAGACCCCACTAAGATCTCTTATTTTCAAATATGAACAAAAATGCACAATGTTTGTTTTCAGACATCACATTTAAAAGAAGGCCTCTAATTAAGCATATTCTCTTTCTCTATGTCTTTCCTCTATCACCTATTAAGGGTCAGCGCTACATCATTATTTACCAAGTTTCTCTGATTTTAAATTCGTCTTATCTAGTGGTTGCATTCAAAGTTTTTAATTTTTAATTTTTTAATTGCCATATATTGCCACCAAGTGGCACTTGGGTGTACCACACATTCCTGTCCCAGAGATTCGTGGTTTCTGGTCCTGGGAACTGACTTAGCCCACTGGGATTTGTTTGGATCTGCATCTCTACAGATTATGTTTGACAGAATGTCAAGTTTGACGTTCCGGGGTAATTATCTGCACCTAAGCGGCCATGTTTGATTGGTTGGCTTTATGGCACTTAAATTCCCCAAATTCCTTGTGTGCTTGCTCAAGTTAATTAACTTAGTGTAGGCCCTGTTGCAAAGTCGCCAGAACTAATTACTCTTGCGTTAAAGTAGAAAACACCTTTCCAACAGGTTTTCATTCCAATGATTTTGCAGGTCGGCAAACTGTTTCCCTAGTTCAGTTAACAGAAAACTGAATCAGTTAACTGAATATGAGCTTGGTTGGCATACAATCATACACAGTGGAACAATTGCTGAGAACAATTTGAACCTTTTAACACGGGTTTTAAGCTGGCTTAAGTCGGATTTACGTTTGAAAGAAATTGCAACCACCCCCAGGATATGTTTGGCTGAGTGTAATATTCTCTGCACCTAAATTTAACTCAGTTTCAGCCAAACATTCACTTGCCCCCTCATGCCCTCTATGGGAGGATTAATGAGAACAATGAGAACAGTTCAACCCACTCGATTCATCAAAACAACACAATCCAGGTAGGGGAAATACATTTCCCAGCTTTCATCTGAACAAATTGCATATCCTCCAAACAGTCAGCATTTAGTTCAGTGCTGGAACCTTTTTGAGTGTAAACCAGTAAATATGGATTCTTAGTACTCTGTGTGGCATTTATTTTGGTTTATAGACTAATATTTGTGTGATTACGGTGATAAACGATATAAATGTGGATAATTTAGACGTTGTGATTTTGTGATTCTTTTTAAACCACAAACACACTTTGTTAAGTAGCCTGGAACTGGCCTATTTTATTCCTTGAGGAGCAAAGGAGTATCCAACGTCTTTAAGCAAACAGGACACTGACACGGGACATTTTTATATTGGGCCATTGCCCAGCGACCAGTCCACCCATCAACCAGCCCACTGGGAATTCTCCTAATGCTCCAGATGTCTGCTACTGCTTGAGATAATGTAATCATTCAGACTGTATTTGTTATGGCCATGGAATCAATTGGCCATGTAGGCACACATCTTTGATTTCTTTTTTTAAATATATGACTCAGATCTGGGACAGAAGCATAATTATTGCTTCTCTAAAGTGCTATATGGAGGAGTTGTGCCAGCCAGGGGGAATTCCAGTTTTCCTCTCGTGTTGGTTAAACCACATATTGTGTGGTCGTCCTAATGTAACCCAATGTAACCCAGTGCTCTACCGGGAGAGGACTGCCTTTGGATCCCGCGTTCTTGTCTCGTAGTTCACAATACGGCGCATGTTCAATGGGCAGACAACACAAGATGGGAGTGAGGAAGTAAGTATTTTAGTGGTGGATTAGGGTTATGCCATTGAAAGTAATATGAAGTCATCAGACTTCTAGGCGTCCATAAATATTTAGTCATTGGTCATTTTAACCAATAAAATTTGTCACAAAGCAACAGATTGCATATTGGATTTTATAGTGGGAAGAAAAAACCAGACAACAAATGTGATCTGTTTTATTATTAAGTTTGGTAAATGGCCTGCGTTGAATACAAGTAAGAAATCTAAAGAACTGATGTGGTTTCATTTTTGCCGTGGTTTTTTCATTTTCTACTTATAAAAGTGTACATTTATTTTAAAATTTTTAGGAAAGAGAAATGGATATTATGAATTGTGGTATCTGGCCATTGTGTTGAAATTACAGGAAACAATGAGAGCACACCAAATACAGAGTAAACAAAGGCACACTTTGCCACTGGATGCAGAGAAGGCGTAGGCCGGGTTTATTGGCTTTCTTGTTTCATAAGTCAATACCAAAGCAAAGGGAAAAAATCCACAACAATTTACTATGTTTACTTGGATTAAAATTTTAAGTTAGTACCTTATGGAAGTTTGTTGTGCATCACATTTAAAGCCATAATACAAGGTGGGAAAAACAACGTGTTTTTTTTTTTTTTTAACTAGTCATTGGCTTTGCGTCGATTTTGCTGTCCCTCATGTCCTTGACATCTTGTGGCACCCGCACAGTCATGCCCTCCATCCATTTCTGCACGCAGACCTGACAGCCCAGACGAGACCTTGCGACAAGAATTCCTCTTGCATAAGAATGAATTCACCCACGATGTTCACCAAATTGTCTACACAGCATGGACATTTTTCTCCCATCACATAGTAGTTTCTTTACTCAGCTTTTTTCTTCCATAGCTTTTAGCAGGTGGTAGCCTGCATGTACTTTTCGTAATATTTGTTTCATAATGTCAATCTGCAGGTGTTTGGAACAAGATAGGTGTGTGTGAGATACAAGACCCCCGTTAATAAAATGGGTAGTGGCATGTTTGTAACGTCCTATCACAAAATGGGAGAGAACAGAAGAGACGTCGACAAAGAGGCCAACGAGGCAACGTATACTCACGTTTTAGTTAACCCATAAGACAAATCAAGCATATCAATCTCTTCATCTAGCGCCGGTTCCAGTTTCTTATAAATGTTTTCCTCGAAAACGAGGTGACAGGTTGAGCATGCTAGCGTCCCCTCGCAAGCCCCTGGTGGAAACAAGGTGTGACGAAATGATACTCATTTAAATGGAGGAGAAAACTGTTACCCACCGAGAGAACACGTTGTTTGATTTTTGATTAACATTTAATTTTACTATCGTATTTACTTACCAAACCCACTTATGTCCAAGTTCTTGTTTATGACGACGTCCAACAACGATTCACCTTCTGCGACTGAGACGGTGGTTTTGACTCCATCTTGGTTGACAAAATTTACTATAACCTTCTCCCCCGGGCTGGTGGGCGAGAACCAAAGGAAAGCTATCCAAGTTAATGGTACATAATTGTATATGGCAGCTCAAAACTAGTCTTTTTTTTTCTAAGTCAAAGATGTATCTCAAGCTCACAGCTTTTTAGACTTTGGGAATCCCCCATATCCCCTGTGCCTTTGCCTTATCCCCTGTGCCACTGGCAGTAGATATAACGTATCCTACATGCTCTGCATTTTGATTAAGGTTTTGTTTTTTAAGGAGCAATTAGTGTAAATTACCCAACTCAACAATTCTGACCGCCTGCACACCGCTGTTGTTGATTTATTACTGAGCCTTATTCTCAAGTGCCATGAGAGGGTCTATGGGCATCCACCCTGGCCTCATCCACCTAGGCAATGATTGAGCTGTAACAGATGAACGGATATCCTACCTGCTGTTCTCTGAGCTGCTGTGACGGGCAAGGAGCAGGCCAGGCGCTTGGGAACACCCGCTGCCGCCTGCCGCCACCAGAGGGCGCAATTGTGTCTGCAAAAAGCTCCGGCGGACGAGGGAGAAGCTGGAGGAGAGGAACGGGAGAAGAGAACAGTTCCGTGTGCAGCATGCCATGGTGTCCGAGAGACTGCTCCAGAGACAGCGGTGGCTGGGGGACCTCCAAAGAGACACCCACCCTTCCCTCCCCCCCAGCCTTGAGAGAGAGGCTCAGCCCCCCTGGGCATTTTCAGAACAGACCACACATAGATCACATCCAATGAAGGGCACATGGATACAGTACTTTTTAAATTAGATCTTCTCCAGGATTAGCAATACATGAATAAGAAAGCATTTGTTGTTCTTAATTATTATTATTTTAATTCTGAAAGAGTTAATGGGGAAAACTTTTTTCAATTAAAGTGGTAATTTCTTTAAAAAATATATATATATACATAGATAAATATATATATAAAATTATAATTTAATCCACTTAAACCTGTGAGATTAAGAAAATTTTAATTTTTATGGTTTAGACACTTATTATTATTTAGTACATGGCCACAAGTGTGGACACTTGCTCGTCAAACATCTCATTCCAAAATCATGGGCAGTAATAAGGAGTTGGTCTTCCCTTTGCTGCTATAACAGCCTCCACTTTTCACAAACAATTATTTCTGTATGGACCTCCGTATGTGCCTGTAGGCATCATCACGATGAAACAGGAAAGGGCCATCCTCAAACTGTAGCACAGAATCATCTAGAATATATCTGTATGCTGCTGTCTTGAACAGCCACAGACCATTATTCCTCCTGGCATCCGCCAAACCCAGATTTGTTCGGGATACCAGATGGTGCAGTGTGATCCATCACTCCAGAGAACCCATTTCCACTGCTAAAGAGTCCAATGTCAGTGAGCTTTATGTCACCCTAGCCAACTCTTGCCATTGGGGCTTGTGTGCGGCTGCCACGGTAACTCTTTTCATGAAGGTCCCCACCAACAGTCCTTGTGCTGACGCTGCTGCCGGAGGCCGTTTGAAGCTCTGTAAGAGTGTTGCAACCGAGGACAGGCGATTTTGACATGCTACGTGCACGTGGCTTCTGTGAAGATTACCACTACAGGGCTGAGCTGTTGTTGCTCCAAGAAGTTTTCTTTTCTCGACAGCACTTACAGTTGACCGGGGCAGATCTAGCGGGGCATAAATCTGAGGAACCCTTTGACAGTGTCACTTTGAAAGTGATGTTGTAAGTCGTGCTACTACAAACACATTTTAATAAATAATAAATTGTATATATATTTTCTTAAATCATTGATGAAAACATGTTTGCATAGTTTGTACTACCCACAGTCCTTTGAGACAAACAACATCTATCTGTTTAAATAACCTTCTACGTTGAGATGGAAATTGCCATGAAAACGTCCTTGATGGTGAAGGTCTGTTCCCTCTCCACCTGCCCCTCAGGGACAGAAGAAGCTATTTTCAGTTGCCAGGCAAGATTTAGTCTCCTTTCTCTCCAGCCCAAAAATGATACAAAATGATTGTGTGATTTAAAAAGGAATTTCATTGCTCTATTTTAGATGTTTTATTCTGTTTCTAGACAGTCCCCCATTTGCTGCTATGACAGCCTCCACTTTTGTCAAACAATTATTTCTGTATGGACCTCCCTTGTGTCATGATGAAACAGGAAAGAGCCATCCTCACACTAAATAAAAAAGAATAAAATTATTCTATTTTAAACAGATGTTAACCCTTTGACCCGAGTTCAACTCTTCTTAGTATGTTTGCTGTTCCTAGCAAGACTTTCAACGGAATTTATTCAATATGGATTATTTATTAATAATCATAAGTTATAATGCTATACCCTTTGTTAGTAAGATTTTTTGAGTACACTTAACACCTAACAGCATTGAATGTACATAATATGTAGCACTTGAATACCACGTCATGCCTAATCCCCCGGTAGTTAATTAGGAGGTTTAGGTAATGTTCATCCCCTGTATAAAACATGTTTCAAATGTTCTTATGTATTTGGGCATGTCTGACCTTGGAATAATACATTCAGTATATATATATATATATTAATATCGATATATTGGAATAATACATTTGGAATATAGAATTAATATAAGATAAATGCGGCATTCATCCTTTTTAAAATGACTGGCATATCATGGAATTCAATTATTTTCCCTGTCATTCAAATTCCAGGTCGGTAACCTAAAGTTTAACCTAAAGTTAAAATTTTAATTCTTGAACTAAATTCTCACCAACACTTTTGGAATTATTAGTAATACATTATTTTCTACCTTTAAAATAGAGATGTTTTGGTTTTGTCACATAGCAATGTCACCTTATTTGTAGGCAAGGATTATACTATACTTGATAATTAAATCTTCCATTATCTCTATTGATCATGAAAACTGGTTTGCGCAATGTGAGCTAAGTGTCTTCCCTGCAGTGCAGTCAGCTCACGTAGCACGTTAATGCGCTCCTATTTTTTGTCGATTTTGGCACAACAGTGACCTCTAGTGTCCATGGAAAGAATTAGAGCTGTATTAGTATCATCATTTTAAATTAGCATCACTTCGGTTCTCGATTCAATTGCTTGAAAAAAATCAAATAACATATTTACGAACACGTTTTCACCACCGAAAATAATTCACCAGCGCATATTCTTTTTTGTTTTTATTTTATCAATTTTATTAACAGTTGAAACGAAAAGATTTTCAAGCGACCAACCTTTATTTTTACTGAAAGACACTGTCTGTGCTTAAATAGCAATGTAATATCAACATTCTAACAACTCTGAATGGTGGTCTTCAGATATTTATACATTTAATTAACAAAATGATAGAAAAAAGGACTCTTACAGTAGTAATACATTCATCTATGTACTAGAATCAAAATACTATCTTGAAGATAAAACCAAATGAAAGTTAAAATGTGCTAAGACAGGGATCTTAAACTAAGTTAACCTGAGGGCTAATTAAAATCTTGCAGAAAACCCAAATACCACATACGGTTCTAGGGCATAAAATACGACTTAGACCCCTTTTCCATAGTCCTGCTAAATGTTTTCCAGCAGATGCTAATACTGTTGTTTAACTTTCAGATAAGCTAACGTAGATGCTTGTTAAATTTGTAATTATTTATTGCCTTCCTTAATTAAGTGCACTGAAATGAAATAAAACAGCCATAAATGTTCAGTGCAACAGTGGAGTAAATCCCTCAACTGTGGTGTAATTATATCCTTTTTGTTGCATTATTTTCCGCTAACTGGTTACATCTCCATGTGTAGGGGATTCAGAGTAATTCTGCATGAAAAGGAAGAGAACTGGCTAGGTTGTGGTCTGCGTAAACAGGCTTTGCAGGCTGGTTATTTCCCAGAGATAGAATGGTTGATGGGGGGTGTGAACAATGGGCAGGCCAATGATGACCCAGCCCTGCATCTGAGGTTCTGGTAAGAAAATCAGGCCGTTCAACAGCAGCTCATGCCTCATATTACAGAAGGGATCGCCAAGTTTTCATTATTACGTAGAACAAAAAAAAAGAATATGCTCTACTATGCACAGTAACATAGCAGACAACATGTGGCATATAAGAATCATTCAGATATATATATATATATATATATATATATATCCCACTACAAAAATAGCGACTGTATCGCTCCAGCACATGACCTCTTATATAATAATAATAATAATAATAATAATAATAATAATAATAATAATACTGACTCTTGAGTATCATTACTGCAAAAGAAT
>JAOVYW010000033.1:403648-415737 GCA_025775045.1 Hiodon tergisus
GGTGTTTGAGAGAAGAGCGAGCGCTCACAGAAGAGGCAGGTGTTTGAGAGAAGAGCGAGCGCTCACAGAAGAGGCTGGTGTTCATGTATGAGTTACCTAATCATGCTCTTGTGCTCCTCATGCCAAACCTGGATCCTCTCCTCCCACTGTTCCTTGTTCAGCTTGTGCTGTTCGAGGACTCTGAGAACGCAGTGAGATCGCGACCAGAACATAATGAAAATGCAATGAAAACATACTGAGAACATAGTGAGAACACAATAAAAATACAACAAGAACACCATTAGAGGAATAGGACACACGATTACAAGATTAAATACCTGAATTCACCTGCCTTTACACTTCCATACAGCTTGAAAACAGCTACAAATTTCACTTCTTAATAGCCACATTAATATTAATATTATTATTCCTATGAATTCAGTTTATGGAAAATAAGGCATTTTTAAAATAGTGCCCTTGCAAGGATAAAACCAATGGCTAAAAACAAGACAGGCCGAAAGAACGACATTGCCCTGGGTAGCCCACCTCTGAGGAAGCAGTTTCTCACTGGACAGGTATCCTGGAGTGTGGAGGTCCTTGCTGTAGTCTCCGTACTTGGCCTGCACAGCGTAGGAGGCCAGCAGGACAGCGGTCTCGGGTGGGCAGTAGATGTCGTCGTTTAGGATGCCCTCCTTCACCTGCAGGAAGAAGAGCCTCTGCGTGGCCTCCTGGATCAGCTCCTCGGACACGTCCTCCGGGTAGAACTTGGCCCGGAACTTGAACAGGAGTGGGGTCTCCTTCCGCACGTCCTGGGCCGTCACCTGGGCGGGGTAAAAAACACACAACATGATCGCCTCGGGCTCGCCGGTTGGGCAGTTGTCGGGAAAAGGAAAACTGAGCGACTTGTGGGGACTTGTGTTTGAAAGACGCAGAACGACACTCACCTTTTTGTTCAGCTTGAGCCACGTGGAGAAGCCCTTGGTGTCCTGATACTGCAGCCCGAAGAACCAGACCTCTCGTAGTCCAATAGTCTTCACCACCTTCCAGAGCAGGCAACGAAACCGAAAACTCAGTTTGCACTCGTTTCATTTTCAGCGTCTCACTGTTCACTCTCAACTAAACAAGCGTGCTGGAAAAATCACTCTTTTACGAGTCACTTTCACCTCTATTGTTTTCACTCATGTGCTGTATGAAATATGGGAATAATATGTTTGGCTATATTCAAATAAGGTTGCATCATCCTTGGGAGTGGCTTGTCACTACTTCCTGATGGCTGTTAACCGGAGTAAAAGCAGCTTTTGCTTTTGTTAGCTCGGCTAACCTAAGCCAGTCCGCGGCCCGGTCTGTGGACCAGTTTTTAAAATGTTTACAGAGGTTAAACCCACGTAGACGTATTATGTCTCAAAACAACAGTAAAATATGGGTGGTCCATGTATTTTCTGTAGGAGGCTAAATGTCTTCAGCATTTAATACCGATTTCCGCCTTGCGAGGTAAAGAGGGGGCGGGGTGCAACTGAGAGCAAACGGTTCCTCAACGTGAGCGAGAGCCGGCACAACGGAAACACGTTCAAATGCGCGCCTCATGTCAGACGCCTCTCGTGGCAGGCGGAACAGTCACCACAGCCCCGGACTGTTCCGCTGTTGCTTCTATTGCTTTTCAAAATCCATTTAACCACCCCACCCCCCCGTGCAGTCACACCAGCAATAATCCCACTGAAACTGAAATCCAGTTTCGTTACCCTTGTGGCTGGTGAACTTATCTAACTTCCCTGGAAACAAGGGAGCAAAAAAAGACTGGATTTGCAAGGTGATGTAATTTCAACCAGCAATGTACTTTAACAATTAATGCCACAATAGGTAGATATTAACTAACACAAAGAGTCAATTTGACAGCTGCCAATATTTCCGTTTCCTTTTCTATATTTTTTAAAATACTTGGCAGTTGTACCGTCAAAACTTGAAACCGCAGCTTACGCGTGCACTTTAAGAGCAACTTTTCGAACAAAATGTCTTTGTTTACTTTTTTCCATCCAGTGCAAGGGTTAGCTATTTATAATTAACATCATAAGCACATAAAATGGCATTGCAAAACGGAAAATGGAGGCTTCATGCTGCTGTAATGTTATGAGCGTTCCCCTGCCAATATGGCCACAGATTCCTCACAGAGGAATACTTTTATATATACTTAACTGAACTTGACATTTTAAACATGTATCCACTGAGCTGTTCATATTCTGAAGACAATTTGTTAAGACACCGTTGATCTACTGGGGTTGCGGCAGATGCGTAAGGGGTCACTCTCACACGGCTGCGATTAAGCTCTCCTAGTGTGCGGTGAATGGCCCGGTTGTCCCGTCCAAGCACAATGCGTTATTTATGGAATTAAACAGAGTTGGGGCTACGATAGAGCCCTGGCTTCCAGCCAAGGTGTTCCTGCTTCCCTTCCTGTTCACAGCTGTCTCACAACATCGCTTCTGAGCGGCTCTGGACATGGGGGCAGCTTGGAAACCAACCTTTGCTTCAAAAGCAGGGATTCCGGTGACAGTCGGGCAGAATTAGTGCACGCATGACTAATTGTGCACAAATTGGGACGCGGCTCGCTATTGCGACACGCCCGGCGGCCGCGCAAAACACTTCACAAAGACTTTGATAAAATGGCGCTGAGCTTTGCCCACAGCCCCCATAAAAAACAAGAATGCTCTCTTTCAGCTGTCTCGGTACTGAATAAAACCCTCTTCAACGGCATGAATGCCAGTTATACTTCTCAAATCCTGTTTTATTTTGAAATAGAGACGACGTCCGCAGCCCAGTTTCTGCATTTATCTCCCCCACGTGTTTCCTTCAGACGCCCAGTGAAGAATCAGCCGCGTCACGGCACACTCAGGGGGAGAGGTTTTTTTTTTATTTAAGCAATCTTATCGTGCACTGGCAGGCGAGACTAACCAGACCCTCGCCCCATGACTGATTTCTGGCCTGGCTAACGACTAACAGAACGTGTGGTCGAGATTCTGGTCACTGGCAGCGGCGCCCCTTTTGGGTTGGCTCGACGCACCCTCTTCACGCCTCCCGCTCTTTGTTCGGCGGAACCGACAGAGCTACACTTGGCTCCCCCACGGTGAAAATCGCGCAGTTTGTGAGGCGCTAGAAACGCCCGCAGGTGCCAAAGCCTCTGAAAAGGGGGGGGGGGGCGGTCGTGCGTATCCTGACCACTCCTCCCTTCACCCCGGCTTGGCGGTCAGTGACGGAGCGCGAGCCACAACACCAACTGACTCATCTCCTCACGGGCTCGTAGAGATTCTGCTCTGGGTCAGCTGGGCCCAGATAATCAGTACGGATCCGAAGTGGCCATACCTTAATCGTGTGTGCGTGCGTGCTGGCGGATATATTGGAGTCTATGTGGATACATTTCCATCCTATAGTTAAAAATAAAAGTGGCATACTATGCGACGGCATTTGGATGAGTGCCAGAGAAGCGACCACCCCAGTTCAGGAATCACGACGGTATAAATCGCCCAGCTTCCTTTTCTTTGCGTCAATCAATAACAAACCAAAGTGTCACGAAACAAAGTGTCAGGGTCAGCGCCTACATAATAGGCAGTAGGTCAGCCAGCAATGCACGGGCAGTTCTCAGTCTTCGGTGCTTGAACAAAACGATGAGGTCGTTACCTGGTCGAAGAGCTGCTTGCCTGTTGTGTTGGGCTGGATGGCAAACTCCAGCTCTGCATCCATCGTGGTGACTCGAACACTGATCTGTTGAAAAAAAAAACAACAAGGGCCAGAAAATGGACGGTTAGCAGAAAGGTCACAGAGCCGCTACACACAGCAAAGCAGGGCGTCTCGGGGTCCGGTACTGGGGGGGGACCCATTGCAGATTCGGTGGCGGTTCCTAAGGAGTTAATTAGACCTGAGCTGTTAGTCTCTCTCTCTCTGTGTGGGAGGTGGGAGAGTTGGGAAGGGAAGATCAGGGATGGGTGGGAATGAAGGTTGGGGAGGGGGGTGGGGTCTGGGATAAGGAGCCACGATAAAGGGTTTTAAGAGGAGGGGAGGAGAGATGAGGGGGGAGACCAGGTGACTGACACCACATTTGCTTGTGAAAGCTGTCCTCCAAAGTGGAGGAAGGGGTGTTGATCCTAAAACAACTGGGAAGCGGTGTCCTCAACTTCTACCGTCATACTAAAAGTTTTCTTGTCATTGCCCTAACACAACCTTCTCTGCCCCCTTCAAGAAACGATGAGCTTAGCTGAAATGAAAAGCAAGTTCCCAGGACCAGGGACCAGGTTTGAGGAACACAAAAGTATCGCGTTGGTGTTTATTGTTCCATGAGAGCAAGTGTTTATTCTATCATAGTTTAAGCTGTGAACCGTCTCATAGAATTCAACAGAAAGCTTTTTGGTGGGGGGGGGGGTTTTGTTGTTGAAGATCATTTAGAAGTCATTGGAAGTTCGCTGCGACATCGCTGAGAGTTAACAATGTTATGGGACATTTCTCACACCATGATAACCTTAATGACCATTCTGGAGATTTCTGGATCTATATTTATCTACCAACCCCCTTGTGTAAAGGGAAGGAGGGATTAAGGTGGGATAAAGTGAGGCCGTGTTCAAAGCAGGATACAAGTGGCGGCCAATTCAAACAGCTACTGAGACTTCCTGCGAAACAGAATTTGCTAATTGAAAATGCCTTAACAGTGAGCTAACAGGCAGAGGTTGTGTGTCAGTAATGCGTGATATTTTTTGAACGACATCCCCTTCCAGAGTAAGTACAGCTCTGTATAGTTAAGAGGACATATTTTTAACCCTGTAGGTGTACTGGGCTAGATCAATCTAAGTTAATTATTATTTCATTGAATTATTAATTAATTTAACCATTAGAATTGCAATGTACAACTTTGGTGATGGCCTGGTGGAGTTTATTTATAGTGGATTTTAGCGTGGTAAGAATTTCAGTTAACACAGACAACCTGGTAAAATATAATTTATTTTAAATAAAGTTTGACAAAGAAAATGGAGGACACACGTTGGGAGAAGGGAGAATAGAGAAATGGACTGAGGCAGAGGAGGAGAAGGATTTCGGCCTTGTGCCACAAGTGGAGGGCTAATGGTCAGGAAAAAAAATGGCGGAGGCATAGTTCGGCCTTAATGGTCGCACATGGTGTGCAGGAAGCTGAAAACACCCATTTACTCCAAGTTCAAACAGTGTGACTAAGAAATGTACTGGTGAAGGGTGTTAGCAAAGGGCAAATCGCCTGCAAAGGGTTAGGTTAAACCGAGAGTTAATAAGGTTTGTAATAACCCACGGGCAGGTGAACATTTAAACACTTCTGCCATCAAGAAAAAACCTGTGCATAACTTCCATGTAACGATGCAAAAAACTTAAGAAAACTAAAGTGGATAGCTTTTCAAATCAACTTAAGTTTAACATTTCATGCATTTACCGGCAGAGAAATACTCGAGCACACGGGAGATCTAAGTAGCGAATGGATGGAGTTAATGAAACGCATTGGCTTCTCAGTCAACTCGATATGTCGGTTACATTTCAGAACGTTATTCTAAACGAACCATCTCTATCAATGTCCAGATATGTTACCGCCTTACTTAAAAGTACCCCGAGTTACAGTTTCGTCATGGGGAAGAGGATTATTCTGATCTCGTCGGGAAGCAAGAGAAGACGTTTCCTCACAAAGAAACGCCCAGGTGCCTTCCTTTGCTGTCCTGGGCACGGCATCTCTGGTCCTTATCCAGACCCCTTTAAAGTATTCTCGGATACTAAACGCAGAAGAAAGGAGAGGGGTCCGACCTTTAGACTTAACGCGGGTCCCAGTTCTAAGGTGGGCGCTTTCTTGGAAATCCTCTGACTTCTCGCCAAGGAATGAAAAGGAAGAGGAAGTGGTGAACGAGGGCAAGGAAATGGAAGTCGGTTGTCCTCCCTACTGGAAGCTTCAAACGGTCGCTCTCACCCAACTCACGTTATGCCTTATAAAGTACCATTACAATAATTATGAGTCCCACCACAATACCCGTGATGCAGGGCTTTCCACGTGTGGAAGGTCTAGAATTAAATTCAGCCCGCCGAGCTTTTTTCTCTCCATGAAGTTCATGAGCTGTAAACACAAGAGGATTAATAAATGTCTGACTGAGGGTTTTGACGTAGCTTTCTCCAGTGCGTGTTTTCATTTGCATAATGAGTGGTTAATGAGTATTCGAAAAACCGCAGGCTAAGGAGGCGGTGCTAATGACATCACTTTCTGGTGCCGGAGAGAGAAATGTAGTTCGATTTGACCGTTGTAGTCCATGGTCCCAACCCCCTGTCCGGAACAGAGCATTAGCTGAATTAAACCTCTAAATCCATGGCCCTGTTGGCACGTCATTAGAAATAAGGTTTAGTTTCTTATTTTTCTTTTTTTTTTATGATTTACAGTATGAAAGTGAAATAATTACTTGAATCCATAAAGAGAGATTTTGGTTGGTTATTTACTTACTGGCACCTAATCTGTATTTCTGATACAGTTTCTGACAGTTCACTTAAGGTTATATTTCACAATTTCATGTTAGAAGAATGAAGAAGTTAAAAGAACAAAAATATGGCAAAAAAGTTAATTGGCCTGATTTGGGTTCAATGTCGGTCAAAGGAATGCCTTATCCGTCTTCCTGAAAACCCCAGCAAAATAAAAATGAGTGTGCTCAGCTTTTAAAGATGTGTTATTCCCATGTGTATGTGTTTAATTTGTTAAATAATTCTTTATTAGATTACGGTGGATGCTCAGAAGCAGACCACACTGTATTACTGATAAGAACTGCTTACCGCAGGTGTGGTACAATGCACAGAAAATGTGTGTTGAGATACTCTACTATCTCATGTTTCTATAATGCAATAACATAATGTTTAAAACCCTGTACTGCCAATAAGGAACATTTTAACATTGAGGTATAAAAAACGCAAAGCAAACACTGTCTTAACCGTGTGCGTGAGGCCACCCACACCAACTTGTGTGGACCTGTACCACAAATTAATTATCTCGATATTTTTTCAGCCGTAACCTCACAGCCCAAACTCCGCAGCCATCAAATCCCCCCACCCCACCCTAACTCTCCACAGCCACCACCTCACCCCCACCCAACTTCACCACAGCGATGCCCTGTACCACAAACTAGCAACACAAACTGACATAAATGAATACTCACAGACATTTGTTTAGGTTTCAACACAGTTCACCTCTGGTTTCAGACCGACTTCTTCCTACACCTACTTTAGAGTGAGTCATATGAAAGTGATTGCAATTTTTACCAGGATTACTCTTAATTAAAACGGGCCCCGCTTTCGACCGAGCTAAAGGGGCTTTTCTTTCGCCTAATCCAACAGGAGCTCGTGGAACTAGCCTGAACTCAGTCCGGTGTGCTAAAATCTGACCCATTTTGTACCGGCTAAAATTTTGCTAAATATCCATTTAAACATCAACTTATCTGCTTTAAAGTGCATGTTGACAAGCTTCTAAACCTTGTAAAACACTTTAAAAATGCTTAAAACATTCTTCAAAACTGTTTTAATTGTGTTCCACACAACAGGAACGTGGCCCCAGTCTATTTTTTCTTTTCTTTTTAAAACCCCTGACTGAATATTTGCTTCTGTAGACTATTTGGGAGGGTCGAGTTGAAGCGCTTTCCTGTTACAAGTAAAGGGTTCTTTCACTTCTTATTCCAGCAGAGGCTGCTGGGAAAGAACAGCCCTTTGCAGCACTCCCTGTTGCAAAATTCATATTGAGAAACTCCACCACCGGAAGTTACCACATCCTTCAGAATGTAGGCCCCCAGGCTCAAAGATGGCTGCCAGCTTACACAGCGTGGGCGGCAGCTGAGCACGTATCACGGCAAAAAAACTCAAACTTGAACAGACACTTATTCAAAGCAGGGGGGCAGCACAGGGCTTGTCTGACGCTTACAGAACATCCACACATGCAGGTTATCTATAAAACCTTTTTAAGGAATGAGTGTACTATTGATAGGGACAAAAGCGCCTTTGGTTCTCTTTTTCCATTGACTATTCTAATATCAATGAATCAATCAATCAACTTATTTATTTTTATAGAGCGCTTTTCACATGTTTGTTTCAGAGCATAATAGAAATGCAGGCATCATTAAGGACAATTCCCAAATGAACAAACAGCGGAGATAATACATGTCTAACAGCTAAGATAATGCATACAGCTCCTGTCTGCATGGATCAGTATGCCACTGAGGATGTGTGTTTATACAACAGTGACCCCACGAAAACAGGTAACAGAGAGGATCCTGTCCCGAGGCCCACGCCCATGGGGGCTGGGTGACAAAGCGCTGCGTTATTTCTCAGCTGCGTGGCTGATCAGGGCCGCGTTCTTTCCCCTCTGTGTCAGACTGCCTGCGCCGGCAAACCAAACCACGCACCACTCCGCCACTTCCTGCAGGCTCACAGTGAGGATACACCCTTTCGAAAAGCCCAGGGAACCTGTCCCAATCTCACTCTGCTTAAGAGTCTTTTTACCCAGAGTCACTGCTCCCAGTCTCAGTCCTCCCAGAGTTACTACTCTCTGAGTCACAGATCTCTCAGTTGCCACTCCTCCAAGAATCTGACAGTGCTAGAATGCTCACATAACGGAAAATCTAATACAAAAAACAGTGATCATACCTTTTCAAACAGAGAAAAAGGTGCTTAAGGAATGAGCCAGAAAATGGAGACCGATATTCTCCAAACAGGTGCCATTCATCCAGAGGTGCCATCCTAACGGACATTAAAACCTTGGCCACAGCGAACAGAGTAAAAAAAACCACACAAAGATCTGGGGTTAAAAGTAAACTCTGCCTACATCTGTATTCAAAATACCTTAAAACAACTGTATACAGGATCTGTGTCGTTACTGCCGTCGGTTGTAAGAATAAAAAATGGCCTTATGTGTAATTGCAACGTCTTTGGAAGATGCTGATGCTAAATGCTTCTGTTATCCTTGCCTTAGTTCATACACACATTTTTGTGTGGATGCTATTTTTCTGCAAGGAAAGACAGCTTTAATGAGTGGACCAATATGATCAGATATTGAGACTGGCAAAATAGGAAATCACTGGCTATATTTAATGGTACCGACACCTTTAGTAACATTTGTAAGCCAGCCTGCTAGATACCTGTTACATGTTGAAATATAACTTAATGTTAAGTCTAGGTTCGCTAGCAATGATAGGCTAACCAATGATTGCTAACATTTTGTCACTCATTTTTTCTAGTGGAATATTTAAATCGTGTATTATTTAAACGTTAACAACAGATAATCGCGCAGTCAATCTCAACACACTGTTCCTCCAGTTAAGCTTATACCTAATCACAGCATCCCTGGCTGATGCTGTCTCGTTGCCAATTCAAGAAGGGCGTGTCAACAGAAGAAATGAGGGGGGGTGGGGGGTGTGGGGGCGTATGTAGACAGGGGACAAAAGGAGGGGCAGGAAATATATGTCTTTGAGTCTTTTGCCCGTAACCCTGTAGCAGAAGCTCGGAATCGTGGATGCCTATGGGAAAACCGTAGAAGTTCGCTCTACTTTAGTCCTCCTGTCAGCGAATGGAAACAGACGTTCAACTTAGGTAACAAGCGATGGGGAAGACGTCCAATCAAACAGTCAGTAGGTTCATACATACTGGTCTCATTTCTGTCCCATAAGTACAGCCATCTGTAGCTTTTTCTCACGAAATGCCTACATTCTGACGGACTCGCTCTTAACTTACTCACTCTACAAGCCATGTAAAGGGGACACACAGTTCTTCTGCCACTTGAGGCCAACGTCTCCTTGGCCGTCTGTCAAGGGTGGTTCAGTAATGACCTTTTCTGTTAAAAATAGTGAATCTCGTCATGAAAAAGGAACTCAGAATGAGCAATTCTGCCTCACTAAGGGCGGGTCTAGTCATGGCTTGTATTCAGAGAGTTTGTTACTGGCTATTCTTAGAACAATCGCTGAAACAGGACCTGTGTGCAGAGGATGGAAGGTGCCCGCTATTCATTTTCCAGTCGCCAGCTGCCCAGAGTTAGGCAAGGCAGAGCGGATTTTTTACTCCGGGTGGTGCGGGGTAGAGATCTTCACAGGGCCATCTGAGCCAGTGATTCCAAAAACTCTCAAATAATGTTTTTTTTTTGGCTTCTCAACGAACATAATAAGATAAACAAACCATCATGCTGTTATTTAAAGTGACAAAATCACTGTTCTCTGTTAGAGAGGTTTCAGGCTTAAATGGGGGTTTATTAACAAAACTTCAAAAATAAGTTTAGGAATTTTGAACATATGTACTGAACACCGTCGTAATATTGGGTTGAAATTGTAGATGAATGGCAAACGTTCGGTCTAATGAGTGATAAACCTGAGCAAGGTTCTGCTGGCGAGACAGGGCTCCAACACAAACAATCTAGAGACACTCCAAGAACAACTCCAGCGGACCAAAAAAAACTAAGCACTACAGCAGAGTCTAAATCATTCCAACGCGGCCTATATTCTTCAACACCCCATCTTCTCTTTGACGTTGCATAACCAAAGATCTCATGCACCATCCTCCAAGCTAGTTTCTATTAAATTCCCAGGGAATACTTTCTGCCTTTGTGACAACTTCATGACAACAGACAAAGGCCCACTGATCGTCGGCCGAGATTGTAGCAGCTTTAGCGCTACTGTAAATAAAAGTTAACGGGCAACCTAATAAAAGCCAAGCAAACCAAGAAAGAAGGGGCCATTTCCTCCCCTGAAAAAATGTCCAATGTTAAGGCGCATGGTAAAATGAGGATGATCATACTGTTAAGAAAAGTGACTTTGAAAGATTAACACTAGACACATCTCTGAGCGAAATCAAGGTCTACAGCACTGAGGTCAAAAACTTAACTTAGCAATCAAGGAGAAAAAATCCGGTGACGGCAGAAACAACGGAATAAAAAAGAACACCGTGGTATAGGGAAATTTTGGAAAGAACATTGCCCCAGACAGTATTGAAAGCTCTGCTTCCTATCGGCCATGAGTCTGGAAATAGCTCAGACAATTCAATATATTTCCAGGCAATAAGTCTTCACATTAGTGGTTCATTGCAGTCACCCTAGTCATCCTAGCAATCTAATATTCAGTTCAACAGAAGCCAGTAAGGCCCCATTCTCCAACATCTCGTTTAATGCCAAAATCAAACCACCGTCCCAATTACCCATTTTACCAACAAAATCTTTCCATTAACTTCACACACTACTGTATTACGTTTAGCCCGGTTTATCGAATACTGGAGTCAGCCGCACACATTACTTCTTAAAGCACCTTCTTTAAAAATTGCATAGATTTAGCTGTTCGGTCAGAAACAAACACGACTTCCTGCTCGCCGTCTGAGTCATAACGATGTCGTTCGCAGAAACGAGCGAACAAACACACAAAAGCACTCACGCATTGCTACCTGCAGGCACACATTTTTCAACAGCGCACAAAACTCACTGCTTGAGCTTCCGGAGCCAGGGATATCTATTTTAGACCTGCCGGCACAGTAGCCCTCCATTTAGGTGAGATGCCCGGGTATAGCCAACATCATCTGCCCTTTACACTGGCCACCACCTGCAGCTTAGTTTATTGCAAACCGTTAATCTCCGCTTTCCTGTGCATGCTTCCAAAGGCATTACACCCCCTGCTTGCATACCGCCAGCCTTTCCACATCACTAGATCTGCTCATTCGTTGTTTTTCTGTTGCCTGGTGCTTCAGCTTTTCTGTTGCGGTGGGGGGGGAAAAAACACACACATACATGCTCCCCGCGCAAAACTTCTCCGTATAGCGTTTTTACGGCGGCTGAACTGAAAAGCAAATGTTTGCTCAGTCCTCCTGAATCACGCTGCCTTCGAGAGAGTTGCTTCAGAAAATCTGTATCTGACACAACATTGCCATCTACCCGGGTCAAAGGCAGTAGGTGACAATCCAAGTGCCCTACAGTCCATTTATAATTAGATTTTATCATTCATTAAATATGGAACAGAGAGATTTTCTGTTTCTTTTCTGAAGGGTTTCGTAAAAAAGCAATACACATTTTTTCACTTTTTGACACCTTAGGCCTATACTCTCTGTATCCCACTATCTTCTAATAAATA
>JAOVYW010000033.1:465538-488368 GCA_025775045.1 Hiodon tergisus
ATACCAAAAAACATTTAATTTATCATGTCTGTACAACATGTCTTTACTTGAAAACACGTATTGCGTAATCTTACTTGAACCATCTTCTCCTCCATCCTCTGTGATTCAGTATTCATACTAGGGGAAATCATACCATCCACTGTGGACTCCATTCTGGAGCAAGCAGAGAGCTGGCCTTCAGTGTTAACTCTTCAGGGTTGTTTGCGTCTCACTGGAAGATCAACACAATCCGAATACGGAGTTATTACAGAAACAGTTCATGTTAGCGCCTCACTAAAGACAAGATAATAGCCAAGCAAACCAATCAAAATAGTTTCAAATGAATAACACACGGTAGACATACTCATTTCATCAAGGTAATTTTACTAGTAGTCAACACAGATTATCAGAAAACCAAAAAAATATCGATAACTAGCTACATTTTTTACCTTATAATATTCCCAGTGCGATTAATCCCGTTCTTAAATGAAATCACTTTTCTTCAAACCAAAAGGAAAGACCGGAGATAAACTGGTAACATTTTGAAGTTACTTCCTGGTCTCCGAAGAAATTGAAATTGTCATAATAAAAGTCTTTCCTGGAGGCTGTAAATTTAATGTCATATGTTATAATATGTACGGTGCTCCTGAAGTTCAAAACAAGTCACAAAACAAAAACAAAAGCAAGCAAACACATCTAGGGAACACAAAACCAAAACATACGATGCACAAATAAGATAATGTTATAAATAAATATGCAATGGAAACGTTTAAACAGAGATGCAAGGCTAGCTAAGCTAGTATAAAACGCGTTCTTTACCATCTGCGATGGAAACAAAATGAAACCTTACTCTCGGTAGGTATACACTCGCCGGCCACGCTATTAGTACCGGGTTGGACATTCAGAACTGCCTTAATTCTTCGTGGCTTAGATTCAAAAAGGTGCCGGAAACATTCCTCAGGGATTTTGGTCCATATTGACATGATAGCGTCACGCAGTTGCTGCAGATTTGTCGGCTGCACATCCATGATGCGAATATCCCGTTCCGCCACATCCCAAAGGTGTTCTATTTGATTTAGATCTGGGGACTGTGGAGGCCAGTTGAGTACAGCGAACTCATTGTTATGTTCAACAAACCAGTTTGAGATGACGTGAGCTTTCTGACATGGCGCTTTATCCTGCTGGAAGTAGCCATCAGACGATTATTAGTATACAGTGGTCATATAGGGATGGACATGGTCAGCAACAACAGGCTGTGGTGTTTAAACGATTCTCAGTTGGTACTAAGGGGCCCAAAGTGTGCCAAGAAAATATCCCCCACACCATTACACCACGACCGCCAGCCTGAACCATTGATACAAGGCCAGATGGATCCATGCTTTCATGTTGTTTACAACTGACCGTACCATCTGAATGTCGCAGCAGAAATCGAGACTCATCAGACCAGGCAACATTTTTCCAAACTTCTATTGTCCTATTATGGTGAGCCCCAGCAAATTTCAGCTTCAGTTTCCTGTTCTTAGCTGACAGGAGTGGCACCTAGTGTGGTCTGTTGCTGCTGTAGCCCATCTGCTTCAAGGTTCGACGTGTTGTGCGTTCAGAGATGCTCTTCTGCATACCTCGGTTTTATCGAGTGGTTATTTGAGTTACTGTTGCCCTTCTATCAGCTTGAACCAGTCTGGCCATTCTCTTCTGACCTCTGCCATCAACAAGGCATTTTCGCCCTGAGAACTGCCGTTCACTGGATATTTACATTTTTCAGACAATTCTCTGTAAACCCTAGATATGGTTGTGCATGAAAATCCCAGAAGATCAGCAGTTTCTGAAATACTCAAACCAGCCTGTCTGGCACAAACAACCATGCCGCGTTCAAAGTCACTTAAATCACCTTTCTTCCCCATTCTGATGCTTGGTTTGAACTTCAGCAGATCGTCTTGACCATGTCTACATGCCTAAATGCATTGAATTGCTGCCACGTGATTGACTGATTAGATATTTGAGTTAACGAGCAGTTGAAGAGGTGTACCTGATAAAGTTTCATGTGAGTGTAAATAGAAACGTTCAAGTGTACTGCCGCTTCTTCGGTAAGATTTTGTGTCTCATATGCTGTTTGCGTGTTTTCTTCTTCTTCTTCTTCTTTTTTTTTTCTTCCCCTTTTGTCTCTAGACTTTTTAAAATTTCCTTTTATGTTTGTGTTTCTGTGACGTTTGCTTTGTTTTGCTTTGCACCTCAGGGTAACCGTAATAGGTAATCAAGCTTATTAAAGTAATGTCTTTCATTTTTAACCATAAAAATCTGCTCCTTGCCGTAGCCAGCTAGATTACTGGTGAAAAAGAAAATTACCTGCAGCAATGTTCATTATATTATCTCACTGGAACTTGGCCCACTCCGGTTACTTTTGCTATTTGGACTCAATCTTCCATTAATGTATCCATGCATAAGAAATACAGAGACAAATATAAACACGTTATTGTGTTTTTAAACATCAACAAATTTTATTTAAAAATCATGAATTATATTTTGGTCCACAATGGGGAAAAATGGTTTGAGTGTTTAGGGGTTCAGGATCTGTCTGGGCCTTCCATACCCTGTCATCCCAGCCTGAGATGCCCCCCTGTTCGTTCCCATTTGCAGCCCAATGACGGTTTTACCCTCATTCAACTGGTCTTCAGAGAAGTCTCGCCGGTTCTCCTGAGACTTCCTGCACAGATAAATGCACAGATTGTACAGTACTGATCACTTTTTTAAAGTAATAGTGTTGTTACAGATTATTCAATTATGACATGAAACAACTATGGCGTTATAATGCTTCCATTTTCACATTTACTGTATATTGTGATGATTTTATCTTCTTGCCACTGACATATTTAAATGTGTTTACTCACATATCAGGAACACCCATTTATGATACTGATCACTCCAGAACAAACCAATAATTCTGCATTACTCCTGATAGGTATAATTGTGTCTACACTCATTAGCACTTGAATTACTACTTTTGTCCATTTTAAATGGATAAGAGAGAAAAACAACAACATGGCCTGGTTTCACTGTCTGAGCCAAAGTTCCCTAACCAAACCTTTCAGTATATGGAGGCAAACAGGAGGGTTTTACACACTTGTGGAACCAGGCAGGGTCACCATGGTAATTGCCATCATCCTTGGTAACTGCCAGACTGCCAAGGGCCATGAGGGTCCTTTGCACTGCTGCCAAGTCCTTTCCTGCAGCAAGACAGGGAGACAAGATTTTTTCCTTTTGGGCAGATATCACAAGATGCTTCTGAGGTTGGATTTAGTAAAATATTATTGAACGATTGTCTTTCTTTCACTTTCTCAGAATAAGCTCGTCACATTTCAGTCAGTAATTTGTCATGTTATTAAACTTGTTTTGAAGGACTGTGAGATAAGACAAGTGTTTCTTGTATCAAAGAATATGGAAAATAAAAAGTTATGTGTTTCATGATTATGATTGACATGTTGCAGAGCAGAGATACTTGGCATTTTACATTTATGAAGCTGTCAGTTTAAGTAGCCTGCTCAAGGTTACAGCAACTGTGCTCTTTGACATTGACCTGCAACCTACTGGTTAAGACTCCACCTGAATTCCACCACACCTACTGCCTGGTCATGTTCTATATGTACATTTTATGGTTGACATTGGATGATTCCCTGGACACCCCTTCAATGCAATTAATAAATACAAAACGCAGTCACATTTTAGAGACAGTTTTGACAGGCGGCAAAAACGAGATCATCTAAATGTGATAATTTTAAAAAAGGGGATCTTGTCTACGGCTGATGTTGTTAAAGGATCAGTATTGCTCTCTGTATTATTATTATTGGTACCAGTGTACACTCACCTTCTCAGAGATCAACTGTTTGAAACATGTCAGTTTTGGTGACACCATAACAATCTTGTTATAGGATCAATATTGCTCTCTGTATTATTATTCGTTTTGGGACTAGTGTACACTCGCCTGCCACTCACCTTCCCAGAGGTCAACAGTCTGAAACATGTCAGTTTTGGTGATACCATAACGCTCTGCTGCATTGAGGAACTGGGATATCTGCTCCATCTGCTTAAAAGCCATGCCTGAACTTTGGATTTTCTTAATGGGCTTGTCCCCACTGCTCAAGCTGTTGATAAGCTTACTCAGGACCTGTAAAGAAGAAACCGAAAATCAGAATTAGTTTTTAAATGTACCGTGGGTGATATGTATTAAAGAATGAACGGTAATCACAAAACACGTAAATAGGGACATTTGTGTTACGGAATGCAGGCGGCTGGTACCCACACAGCCATCCTTGAGCCAATTCTGAAATCCAGTCTTTCCGGGCTCGGGATGACCCACGTCCGGACCGCACTGGGCTTCAATCCATAATGTCAGTCTCTCCTCCAGCTCGGGATCATACTTCTTGTCAATTTTACTCTGAACCTCCCGGCTCAGTCCGTAAGAAGGTCCTTTGTTGGCCATGATTGAAGCTCCTCAATAGAGATAAAGATGGAACAGAGGATGGATGATAATTAAATATAGGTAGGAAAGGTGGCTACGTGGAAGAAAGAAAAAAATCGAAGCATTAATTTCACATTGTTTCTGTACTGACATATGCATGCGTGATAAACAAGAGCTTGGGATATTCTCACAAATGTGATAGTTTTGGCTTTTTTGGTATGTGAGATATAATAAGACTGAACATGTCAACAGAGAATATGACGCTGGCCTACATACAACCCCGGATATTTGCTATTCACATCGTGTAACAGTAATGTTAAAATACTTTTTCACCAGGAAATGCAGTCAAGAGTTTGCTATAGGTGAATTAAACAACCATTACTAGGAAACTATGGCAATGTATCGTCCCAAACAGGTTTAGGGGAGAGGGTGTTCCCACCATGACAAAGCTCAAAATTAAAGCTATCATTAACACCAGACCTGATGGTGAAAAAAAAGAATACACTCATTTGATTTATAATAGGGTTGAGGGATAAATGCCCAAAACTACAGATAATAAATTAGCTCTACTTTCTGAGCAATACCAGACAATTTAAACGTTAACAAATTATTGCCAGTCTTTTGTTGGTATCATGAGGTTGTTGTTTTTTTACTTGGATGCATTCCGTTTGACATCACCTGCTGCTTCTTTCTTTTAGATGAGATTTAACATTATTATTTTCAGTTTTGTTGGGGTTAAACATGCTTATCTTGAGAGAGACAAGATAAACAAGCTTAGCTCGGCTAGCTAATAGCTTGTTAAAAGTGTCAATTCTACGGCATGCCCCCTGAGGCAGAGAAGGCCTGTGTCTTTGCATCTGCTTTTCCCACTGCGTGCGTTAATACTGTCGGGGAGCCATTCAGAGGAGTGAAGTCAGGTGACAAAGGGAAATCAGCAATGCATTTCCTCAGCCATCACTGGGACTATGAGTTTGGAAAACGCTTGTGCGAATGTATGGACTGACTCAATTGACTGGGATAGGCAGATAGGGGTGTGGTTCTCATACTGCAACAAAGGTGGGTTTTGCCAGGATTGCCAACCTCTCCTACCGTGACCCCACAACCCTGCACTACAAAATCATCTCAGGTCAACTTAAGGTTACTTTTGCGGTTCGGTCCAAAAAAACAGTGGATCTCCATCTTCTAGAAAGTGGACTTTTAAAAAACAGAAAGCATGAATAAGATTGATACTATCCCATTAGAAGAGGAACTGTATCAGTGGTACCCTGTAAAACCACCAGTCGGGATTCCTAAATGTTCAGAGTTATTAAGAGGTGCGTTTTATACCAATCAGTGTGTAATAGAAGGGTGTGTGAGGTTTTTTTATTATCGCTTTTTAAATATCTTTTTCATTAATTTCTTTTTGGATATGTTATCGCTTAGATAAATAACATTTAATTGAACACCTGTTAAATGAAGGGTGTGTTCTGCCTTGTTGTTTTTGGAGTAGCGTTTCCAACAAGGCACTGAAATAAGAGTCTTTTTATTAGTGCGTGGCTGAAAGGTTGAAAATGTGTTTATCCTGGTTGTGATAAATTATTTATGTTTAATCTTTAAGGCAAATAACAAAATAGTTCTACTATTCTGTTATTTGTTTTCCCTGAAATGAAAATGTGCGTAAGTGTTTACATTTACACCTTTGTAGTGCACACTCATCAGTTTACCTAAGATGGCTCATTCTCAAATATTCACAAATTCTCAGGTATACTTTTCAAAGCATATGTGTGGTTAAAGAAAAAGCCGCATGCAAAAACATGCCAAAGTGAACTGCTAAATAAAGCCAGACATCGGTTTAGTGCTTCAGAAGTATTTCACCATATCCCTGTTCCTGCGCAAGCCTAAACCTTGTGCCAAGGCCACTCACAGAAGCACCACCTCACACATTAAGCCAGTGATAGGCATATAAACTCAGCTGCGCCATTACCGGTGCTGCCATCTTGAGGTTGAAACCATGATACGCAGGTCCTGTGGGTTAAAGTTTAAGGGTTAAATGAGATAAACGAGATAAGATAACCCCTTTGTCAACTTTTCCCGCCCATGACATCACCTCGTTCTGGCTTGTTCTCTCCCTCTCTTGCCATGACAAGTTCTGGTCTAACTGGCTTGAGCACTCGTGGTTGGTTCAAGATTTTTACAGCCTGCTGCAATCTGACACACACAGTCCAATAGGGCCCTATTAGTGATGCCCCACCTAACTTCCTGACACATCCATTGTGGCCTTTGTTTGTTCAGCGATAGCTGAGCTATTTTAATTAGCTCCTGCATCTTTAACTAACTCATAAATAATCACTCTCTCGAAGAACAGCTAAATATTGAAATGATAAAATTGTAACTGCAGGGAGGGAAATTATTATTCCCCAGCATAGTAATTCAATGCTTGACTTATTACTACTACTAAACACATGCTAAATATGTTTTCATTTTAAAACCACGTTCCCACTACATAAAGGAATATTGTTCAGAACATAGGCTGATGATCCTTTTACATAAATGTTATTTACTCTGTACTTGCTGTACAGCCTAATGTAATTTTCAAAATTCAAACATGAAAAAATCTAATTTACTGTAACCCTCTTATCAGTGTACCACCCTTCACAAACTTTGCCCCATGTGGAGAGGGTGTCTATGGAAACCCGAAAACAACCTGTGATTATATTATGTGACATTGCGTATTACTGTGTTTGTAAAAGAGCCAAAGTCAGTGTGAAAAAAGGTGCCCCATATCTAACTGCTTGTTAGCTACTTTCTCAACATTGAAATGAATGCAAAAGGCTTCCTTATAGAAGTGCCTGTAACAATGCATTGTTGGATTTTGAAACACTTCTTTGGTATTCATCTAGAGTGTGATGGAATGGGCTGCAATGAGTACCTCACACATCCTGCATACTATGGAGTAACATAGCAAGAATATATTTGGTTTTCTGTGCATAGTTCCCTTATGAATACAACGACACTATAAATTTAGCATGGGTTATGGATCATTAAACAGGAAATGATAATCCTTCCCTCTGCAACAACAGTTCCAACGTCGCACATTGTCCACCAATTGTCTTTCTCATTTAAAACAAATGTGATATGAAATTGATCCAAATATTTCCATGCATGTGTCATCTGAACAGGAGGCACTTCCTGCATTTACAGTACTATGTAACTAGCGGTATTTTTTCTTTCTGTGCCACACAGAAAAATCTACATTGTGAAATCAACTCAATGTATATATTGAGTCCATGTGCGAGCACACATGCAAACACTGACAATGTTGATTTAGCACTGATGGTTTGGCTGTGAATTTGAGCAGCAGAATGTTGATCTCAGGTGTGTTGGATCGTGTTCCACTCCTTCCCAGAAGCCTTTCTCCATGTTAACTGTAATGTGCTTCTCTTCAAAAAAAGATTTTTCACAACGGGAGGGTCACCGTTAACATTTAGCTCTGCCTACCCTGAGTAAGTTTAAAGGTTTTTGTCAGAAAAGAAAATAATACCACTTTTTAAATAATCATAATTATACTCACTTTTACTTCGTTTTTAAATTCCATTGACCTAATTCTAAACATCTGCTACTGTGTCCAGATGTGCCTAGACAATGTTAAAGAAGCACTTTTAAAGTCAGTTTGAAAATGATTGCAAGGGAACCTTTGTCAAGTGGGCTAAAGGGAGTATTTACTAGTCACCAAGGGCTTTGTGCTTGGTCTGGTCTTGCCTGTCAGATAATTTTGCCCCAGTTGGCTTGGTCAAACAACAGTGTTCCCTCTTTATGTGTGTAAGCGTGATTATCTTTCTTTTTATAATTCCTCTTATACAAAGTCATTCTCACAGAAGCATATAGGCATTCTCTTTCTCAAAACCTTATACTGCTGAAGATCATTGTGTCCCCAGAGAAGGTCGATGCAAATTAAAAACAACGATCAATCTACCTACACAATTAAATGGGGGTGGAAAAGACAGGGATCCAAGAATTAAACATGAAATGGACACAAATAAATTCAGGATTCAGTCTAAGGTTAGGGTTCAGTCTAGGACTAATAGTTCAATCTTTTTTTAGTTTAATCTAATTTTAAGTCAGTTGCATTAGACAATGTCCACATGAGAGAGCAGAAAGCCAGTAGGAACAGGATGTGAGGGAGATTGGGTGTGGAAATAAAGGGCCCAGTCATGAACACACATCTACAATGAAACCGAAGAGGAGAAAGTATGCTTGCATCTTTCTGCAGCAGTTAATTTGATCAGGTTAGATTAATTAATCAATTACAGTTTTGCACTTGACTGGGTGGGGAGTATCCTCATGCATGCTTGAGTAGATGTGTGCAGAGGATAATGAGTATTCACATTTTTTATTTTTTATGGTGTTACGTGTGTCAGACTGGGTTAATATCAGTCTGTGGGAATGTGGTAGAATCTAGAGGGCAGGGACGTAATTATAGTATATAAATGTTGACTCTATGGCTACGTCTCTGCTAGAGGGTAAATCTTTTGTAGAACTGGACGTTTTCCTTTGTTAGCAAATCATTTCCAAAGTAGAGACTATTTGTGGAAGATATATGCAAAATGAAAGCTCCATGATGAAATTGTGTCAATCAATTATATTCCCAACTTCATCTATTTATTCTATTCTAACAACATCTAGTTCTCTATTTATTCTCCACCAACACAAACAATGCTCAGGCTAATGCATCACATACCATTTCCGCACTTGTGCATCTGCTCAAAGACGAACCAAGACTTCATATTAAAAAAAAACATGTACACGCGCTCACATCCACACACACACACACACACACACACACTCAAAAATGTACAAACTGGTAAAACTAAAAAGGCAAAGAAACTTTGATTATGTAAAATACAAGGAGACCTCTGATTATAGATCCATGTGTATGTTTCTCTCTAGCCATGTTGGGTAAACACAGACACAAACAGAGATGCGCGCACAGACCTGGTGGGCATGACCGTTATGACGGAATGAGATGTCATTCTTCCTGTTTGCCTGTAATCTAATGATGTGGACTGAAAAATAATGCGCAGGATTTTTTTCTCAGTTGTTATATTTGTTTATCTATCTGTTTCCCTTTCCCCATTACAAACTAGAAAATAACCTTACAAGCAGATTCACTACAGTATGATACACACCTGAAACACATAGACTGAACCTTTCTTTCTCAAAAGTTAATAAAATCTGTGGCAGTTTTATTTATTTATTTATTTATTTTTTAAACCTGAAAGAGAACGGAGTGATTAACTTACTGTGTGGAAAGTTGAGTGAGTCGAGAAAGTTTTCCCTGTGCAGTTGTCTGGCACTATATCTGCCTGTATGTTGATGTGGGTTTGTCTTCTCCTCTCTCTTTCCCAGGTTAAAGTCCTCTCAACAGGAGTGACGACGCAGAAAGAACCAATAGGACAAAATGGCTTCAGTAGACTTAATCTTTTTCGGAAAGAGAGAGAGAGAGAGAGCGAGAGAGAGAGAGAGGCAAACAGAGCAGCAGAGAACAGGAAAGGAAACTTCAACCTTAAAAGGACATGGCTTTTTCCTCTCCCTCCTTACCCATTGTTTCCTCTTCCTATCAAGCCCTGATGGCTCTTTTCTGTCAAAAGTAACTCCTTATTTGGGATGGGGATTTTGGGAGAAGGAACTGAGCACAAGAGCCTGGAACACAAAGCAAAAGTTCTGGTTTGATTAACGGGATGAATTCTTTAAATACCACACTCATATGAGGGGAGAACAAATTGATGGAGAAAGTTTGACGTGAACAAGAGAACAAGAGACGAGGCTTAAACTTAAAAGTTGTTTTTAGCGTTTGAAAAAAGTCAGTTTCCTTAATCCATATCTGTAATCATTTGTTTGTACAATAGTTTATTATTTGTTCATTTAAATACTGTATTCTAACTACACAAGCAAAAAAAAAAAACCCCTGAGGGGACCTTTTCTTAAAAGGAAAACCTCACTAAAAACATTGAATGGAGGGAGGAAAACAGCATACCAGGGTAGAGGAAGGGAATGTAAAGCTGAGGAAAAATTCACAAATGAGGGGGGTTGATTCAGTCAATGACAGGGTAGCTGTTTTGTAGCTGGAATACCCAGGGATGTGGTTGCGTGTGTGACAGTGTGGGTGTGGTTATTTGAGAGTGAGGAATCGAGAGACTAGTCTAGAATGAATTTCCCCTTTAATTCAGATCATGTTCTTCCTGTGGTTCCACATTAGTGTGGGCTCATCTATCTGCCTTCTCCACCCATTCTCACTCCTGACTGATTCTTCCTTTGGTTAAGATCTTAACCCTTTGATGCAGAGCCATTCAAATGTCGGTGCTTATACAAAACTGAGTTCATCTCAATGAAAAGGATATGTGGTACAAATACAGTGCAATGGCTATATGAAACATGTGTTATGAAAGACATGCGTTATGTGGCCTATATGTTTTTGTTGTGAATGGAGAGAGGCTGATTCTGCCGGAACAGATGCTGTAATGGATCTTCATGTTTGTTCTGGGTACTTTCAAATCACGACCGGGACAGAGGAACCGCACAGACAGCTAGATTGCTTTTATTAAGAACTGAGCATTAGTTAGTTGTGCCATCCGATGGGTTATATATATATATCGCTATGTTTTATACAATGGGTTGTAGGTATACCGCTACGTTTTATGTGCAACTATCAAGTCAATTGTTTTTTTAATTATTACAAATGTTTTATTAATTTAATGTAATTTGGTATTACAGTTAAATACGATTTACAAAATTTCTTTTGTGAGGGTTAATAATAATTTAAAACTGAGACCTATTTCCTCAGACAAGCTAAACAGAGTGAAAATTAGGAGTTAACGTTGCAAGTTTGAGTTCATATTCTGTCCGTCTCCTCTGGGTGGTGCTGAAGAATGGCAATATCACATTTCAGCCAAACGTGACACTAGGAAGTCACAAGAACCTTCAGAATGTCAGGGAAAATTAACGTAACCCTAACCCTACCCCTTCAACGGCAAACCATCCTGTCCATAGGCTTAACAAACCAAAATGCTAGATGAGTACATGACAACCAAGCACTCTCTGACAGAGCGAATAGCACAGAGTGCAACCATTTCGGAGGTCAGTTCCGACATCGAGGAGAGGAAGGCCGATGCGAAGTGAAAGCTCTTTAAACTACGGTTAGAATATTATTAGAATCATTTTTAATCATATCAAATAAACTTTCCACCAAGTTGGCAGATTACAATGACCTCCGTTTCCTTTGAGGGAACTCTGACGTTGTCTCTTGTTGTTGCTGCCAAGACCCATAACAGTTCTCACAAAGGGCCCAAACATGGGACATTATCCATTACAAGGTTTTCATGTGAAATCTGTATTGTTTTATTTAGGCTAAGACGTCTTATCTTAAAAAGAAGAGGAAGGCATTAAAGAGGAAAGGCTTGACCTTATTATGCTTGTGTTTTGTCATCAATCACCTCTATGTTATTTGTTCAGTCGGCAAAAAGTTGTTCCTGCTATTCTGCTGCGTCACTAAGGCAATTACTGCATTTGGCTTTGTTTGAATATGGCTTTTATTTTATTTTTTTATTTGACTGCTTTCTCGGGGTAAACCAGAATCATCCTTTTTCCAAAATAAACCAAATCAGATGCGAACGTCATACTTCTCTGTACCAGGATACTGGCAACAAACATTTCAGAGTTTCATGCAGGTGTCAGAATTGCTTTGTTTGTGGAAATGGTTGCATTTCTGCTGAATGCGTACATTTTCTTATCTTTCTGTTTACAAAACAGCATCGGAGCATGTGGCGTTTAAATACAGGCATTGTGAGCTTTTAAAGAAAACCAGAGCATTTGGGATTCTGTTGCTGATTATAGCTCCATCTGCCTCGTAGTGCCATGGCAGACTCCAGCTTCTCACTTTCTCCAGAGACGTACACCTGCCCCCTCTGCCTGGACATCTTCCGGGAACCTGTTTCTATTCCCTGTGGGGACACATTCTGCTTAGAGTGCATAAAAGCCTACTGGGACCAGGCGGATCATGTCAGCGTATACAGTTGCCCCAGGTGCCGGGCCATGTTCACCCCCAGGCCTGCGCTGCAGCAGAACGTCCCAGAGCTGGCACAAGATCGGCGGAAGGCGTCCAAGCGGACGCTGTATCCTTCCCCTCAGCGGGAGACCCTCTGTGATTTCTGCACAGGTCGTCGTAGCAAGGCCATCAAATCCTGCTTGATGTGCCTGGCCTACTACTGCGAGACCCACATCAAGCCCCACTACGAGTCGCCCACCTTCAAAAGGCACAAGCTGGTCGATGAGACGGGTAACCTAGACCGCAAGATCTGCCCACAGCATGAGAAAAGCTTGGAACTCTTCTGCCGTTCTGACCAAATATGCATTTGCGTCTTCTGTACTGTTCGGGAACACCGCAGCCATGACATCGTTTCAGCTGACGAGGAGCGTGCTGAAAAGCAGGTAACAAGATAATCTGACTCTTTTCTATCTCCAGAGATTTAATACATCTGTATTGCATCCGAGAGCTACGATTTAAATTAATCTAAACAGTTGTCTCCGGTAAATACTAATTTAAGACATAACTGTCATTTCCTGTTGGCTTTTAAAATTTAGCCCTACTTTCAATTTGAAGTAGCATGGCAGGAGAACTGTTGCACGGAAACATCATTTGATATAAAGGTGTGAGTATCCTCTTTAATAGAGTTCAGGAGTGTCACAAAAGAGAAATGCTCATTATTCTTTTGTCTCGTGCGGGTTGTTAAAGAAAACGCTGGTGATGAAGCAAGTGGAGGTACAGGGCATTATTCAGGAGCGAATGAAAGAACTGCAGGAACTTAAGCACAATGTGGAGACACTCCGAGTAAGTTGGATTTCAAACGCCGTTTTCATCCAAAAGCATCCAGACTTAAACCGTATGATCTCTTTGTTTCTCTTAAAGTACCACAGCCTGTGGTTTTTCTTGATTTGAGAGCGGTTGGTCCTAGCCCAGACTGAAACTTGTATAGATATTTCATTTGTAATCTGTTACTAGATTTTTTAAATACATGAAATAGAATATTTCATTGATGGAAAAAAATGTTTCAAATGTAATTTAGTGAAAAGAGATTGGCAGACCACTGAATCATTACTGTCTAATTTTTATATAGATCATATTCATGTTATTTTAATCATCGGTCCCATCTCACATTATACTCTGCTTGACAGAGCTGTGCCCAGAGAGCCCTCACAGACAGTGACAAGATTTTCACAGAAATGACACAGGCAGTGCAACGCTGGCGCTCTGAGATAATCAGCCTGATTGAAGCCAACCAGCAGGCAGCCATGTTACAGGCGGAGGGCTACATGCAACTCCTGGAGCAGGAGGTCATGGAACTGCAACGGAGAGACTCTGAGCTTCACCACATCTTAGAAACAGAGGACAACATCCACTTCTTGCAAGTATGAAGCTTGGCTGCATTGCTGTGAAATGTGCGACGTCAAATGTAGCCCTCCAAGCCAGGCAACAAAATATATGTCTTGGTGCCGTATATTACTTAATAAATATTAATATACTCGGTGTAAAACGTGTCAAACTTTTAATTGCAGTTCATTTCAGATGAACAGCCTGAGGTGATGTCCAACCTGACTATGAGAGAATGGCATATAACACATATGACACATAGGACACTGGGAAATTTAGCACCAGTTTATGGCCTTCATTTTTCAACAGCAATAAGGAATAGAACATGTCCACAATCAAAAAGTTAAAAAAAAGACTCAACCATTTAAACAGCAACAATGTCAACTCCAAAAAAATGTACAGACTTCCAGTCACTACACAAAGAAAGCCTCTTTTTTTAAGTAGTAAATAGTCGGCACCTGAGCGTGATCTTATTTGAGAAACTCATGTCATGTGCATCATGTGACTGTGGGTGTGTCTTCAAAGCCTGGGTCTGCCATGCTGCGGTGTGTAACTTTGTTCAAACAGCATATCTTTTTTCCTGTCCAGACTTTCCCCACGTTGTGTGTCCCAACTGAACCCACGGTGCCTAAAGTGCTGATAAACCCAGAGTTTTCCTTTGGAGAGGTAACCAAAACTGTCACACTCATGAAGCAACACCAAGAGGACATTTGTAAGAAAGAACTCAGCAAAAGCTCCAAAACAAGTAGGAGGATCTTTTCACCTCTCATGCGTCTTTAATACAATTTGAAGCCTCAGTATCTATAACTGAAATGTCTGCCTAGCTTTCACATGAGAAACAAATATGTCAGATTTTAGTTTTAAAAAATTATGATAGTTAAGATGTCAGCATGGTTCTCTTCAGACCAACAGTAGTCTCTAGCCCATCGAAGAAAGATTAAACACTTAGTTATAATTATTTTCGTAATCACTAACCTATATGTTCTTATTTGCAGTCAGTGAAACTCCAGTTTACACACTTATACCCAGGAATGGAGATACACTTCTAAAAGGTGAGCTTTCAACACCCATGTGGTTACCAAATGGTTTACTGCATACTATATAATCCAGATTATTTAAATATATTACTGTGATGTCAGGCTATTGTTATTGTTTGGCAGTGGTCTACTATTAATACATTAAACGCATCAGTTCCTTTCATTTTTTTAAGGTCCCTCAAAAGTTAATCCTGAAGAACCTAAAATTAGAGATGACTTCTTAAAATGTGAGTTAGTTTGGAAATAAACTACTTTCAATATACATGTGCATATCTTAAAATATCCTCCTGGATGCATATAATGATAGCTCTCATATTTCTGGAAATTACCTTAGTTCCAAACATTTTATTTAGATGAAGAACAAGCTTTTGGCAGACAGGATTACTGTAGGCAAGCATTGACATTGTTAATAAATTCAGAATTCATATGTCTGAAGATATTCATTTCGCACAGAATGGGTCAATCGTTCGTTTATGTGTTTTTTTTGACAGATTCTTGTCAGCTGACATTAGACCCGAATACAGCCTACAGAGAACTGGTGATATCTGATGGTAACCAGAAAGTGACAAGGAAGAAAACAGTTCAGTTTTATCAGGACCACGTGGACCGCTTTGACAGCTTCTCACAGGTGTTGTGTAAAGAGGCACTGAACGGGTTCCGCTATTACTGGGAGGTGCAGTGGAGCGGGGAGTTCTCCCTTGGCCTGGCGTACAGAAGCATCAACCGCAAAGGAAAGAATTCCCACAGCCTTCTTGGTTACAATGACAAATCTTGGAGTCTGCTGTGCTCTGACACGGGTTACTCAGCCTGGCATAACAAAATGTACAAAAACCTACCTTCTGCTTCCCACTCTTCTAGAATCGGAGTCTATTTAGATTACGAAGGTGGAACACTGGCATTTTACACTGTATCCAACTCCATGGAGCTCATTCATAAATTCCATGCTAAGTTCTCAGACTCGCTGTATGCTGGGTTTGGTGTTGGATCCACTGTTTCAATATGCCAGCTGAAGGAGAGTTACCCAGATGTCTACTGAGGATCAACACTTACAATACAGAGTGAAATTAAAACCAATAATATTGAAAATGACTGAATTTGACAGACCTGCGTTTCTGGCATATAACAATCAACTTAACATGCTTGGTGGGTAACTTCTCTGAACACCAATTTATATGAAGGAAAAATGTAATATATTTCATTATGACTTACTGTTGGTTGAATCTTGTTTTTGGTTACATTTTACAAGGGCATGAATCAAAACGATATGGTTCTGTTTTTTTTATAGATAAAATATTTCTGAACTAATGAGGGTGGTAATCTAATCAGAGACAAAAGGGTTGTTGATGTGGCAGGACAGTCAGATTGCACTCTGAAGAATTTTAATCTGTATAAAACAGTAGCTAAGGCGGCGCAATCCAGCAGTGACGTGGATGCAGCGTTTCCACAAGGACGATTTCCCGCTTTAAAAATAAAAATAATTTAAGTTATCAAAATATCATTTTAACATCAATAACAACAATATGTAGTTTAAACTCTTTAAATTGATTGTTTATTTACTTATTGTTTATTATACATTTTCATTTAACAAAGGTTTCCGTCACAACACACCCTCTCCTGCATCTAGCAGTAAGATTCTGAAAATGTACTATAGGTTTCAACCTAGTTCACAATCCGTTCCAATTAACTTACAATTTTAAACTGGGCAGGACTATACAATAATTATTAGTAATTTACATAGCTGTGTAAAAACTTTGATCTTAAATACAAAAACAATCACAAGAAGTAAAAATAATCACATCCGAGTCAGGTTTACTTGATTTAGCAACCCCATAAAATTTCAATGTGAAAGACCAATTTTAGCAAATATCTTTCCAACCGTTAACATCCCCAACGTCATTTTGTTTTTTATTAGAATAAAAATTATTATTTGATAGGATTCCTAATGTGTATGTCCAATGTTATTCCCTTTTCAAGAATGTAATGTCTAAGGTACAGTGACTTTATCTATACTCATGCTTGACACTAAATGGAAAGTTTAGATACTGATAAGGAGTCATCTCTTTGTAAAGCACTCTTGTGTTCACTAACCCATACTTCCAGTTTGTTTGCAGGTTGTATCCGCACAACCAAAGCGGCATGGACACGTCAACATGGATGTAATTACACTGCCTGGCCAAAAAAAAAAAAAGTCACCAACTGTATTTGACTAAGAAAATAGGTAAGAGGTTGCTTCCGTTGGTCAGGTCTAGGATGGATTTTTCCTTCCCTGATGGCACGGGCATATCCCAAGATGACAGTGTCATGATTCATCGGGCTCAAATTTGCGAAAGCGTGGTTCAGGGAGCACGAGACATCATTTTCACACATGGATTGGCCACCACAGAGTCCGGACCTTAACCCCATTGAGAATCTTTGGGATGAGCTGGAGAAGACTTTATGCAGCGGCCCGACTCTCACATCATCAATACAAGATTGTGGCGAAAAATGAATGGAATGAATGAATGAACTCTGGACGGAAATAAATGTTGTGACATTGCATAAGCTTGCATCAAAACAATGCCACGGCAAATGCGTGCCGTAATCAAACCAAAAGGCGGTCCAACGAAATATTAGAGTTTTTTGGCCAGGCAGTGTATATCTCCACTTATGTAAATGTGTAATCATACTACTGCATTGATTATAAGTATTAGGGGTATGTAAAACTGATCATACAAGTTGATTTTGAAGGTTTTGAGAGAAGAGGTGGACATCTAAAGTTTTTAATGCTCCCGTTATCCACAACACATTCTCTCATCAATCACCTATCATGTTTTTACTACACCAAATGCAAGCAAATTTAGAGCTTTCAATTAAAATAGTGAACTACCACGAGGCAATTGCACAAGGTTTTAAACAGCAGAAATGGGCCATTTGTGCCTGTAAAATTGTTGCACAATAAACCCACTTTTTTCCCTAGTCAACCTAAACCGTAAAACCTGGTCTGATTTTGAAATAATCTCTGCAGGAGAAAAGCAAACTTCAATTGGTAAATGAGGGTGCCCCAAACTAGCAAATCACTGATCTAACATGTGGAAATTGGTGCAGAATTGCTGAATCTGGCAACTACGATGCCCCTTTGACCAATGGAGCAGTTTCATACAGGCTTCAGGGTGACACGTTTACTAGTGTGATTTAAATGATCTGACATTAAAAACACACACACAAATCAGATGATTCATTTTAGCAGAATGCAAGAGTATTACTTAAAATAACGAATGCAACCCAAAAATAACCGAACACTTCATATTTTAAACTTTTAGATGCACTGTAATAGCCAAAAACCAAAAATAAACACATGGTATCAGCTTCTTGCCCAGGCACCATTATTTGTTACTGATTACAGATGCATGAAACTTATCCTTTAGCATAGTGAATATGTGTAGCATTGTGGTACAGATACTACCACGTCTTCTCGGAATCCCATTCTTTCACTAACGTCGCAAAATCACACACAGAAGTAAAGAAATGTCATATTTGCAAACAGTCTAAAGCACAATAAAACCATAGGAGCTGAGAGGTGGCAACGATAAAAGGAAGACAAACAAAACAAACATTCTTGCATGGGTACCATGGTTCATTCAACCCGAACAAAGAAGTGCGAGACCTTTACCGTTTTATTTCTTTGAAAACTCCTGCAATCCTTGAACAAACACACTGACGCTGCATTCCAAAAGGGATGATACTCAAGGGCCAAGTCGAGAAGGCCTTTCGTGAGGTAGTTTTCTTCTGGCTTCACAACAGTACTGCTCTGCTCTCTCCAAAAGTCATCAGATGTTATAGCTCAACTCTTTTGATTTCTCTCTGTTGTGAGTCAGCTGGTGCCTCCTGAGTGCATCCTTCAGCTTGAACGTCCAACCACACTGGCTGCAGTGGAAAGGCCTCTCTCTGGAGTGGACTCGGCTGTGCTTGTTCAGGGTGCGTCTGTGATGGAAGGCCTTGCCACACTCTTTGCAGCGGAACGGCTTTTCCCCGGTGTGAATGTTACGATGCTCCAGGAGGCTGCTCACCTGAGTAAAGCTGTGGCCGCAATCTGGACAGCGATGGGCACGCTCCCCTGTGTGAGTCTTCAGGGGACGTTCTTGGCTGTCAAGGTCACAGGTCTTGCTGCCATCTTTAAGGTGCAGGAGCGCCATCTTCTTGCCTGAGCTCATCTTGAATGTTGACTTGGGGAGGAAAGGCCAGGCGCTCTGACCATCCTTCTCCTTCATACTGGTTTTTATTGAAGGTGCCTGAAAACACGGAAGGTCCAATTCAGGAGGCAGATGTAGTGAGAGTGGTGGGAAAGACTGTGGAGCAGCCAACTCCAGCTCGGAGTGGGATAGACTTGACATGGTCGGTGGCGTGGGTCGGGTCGACGTGGAAGGACCCCTGCATTCCCGCAGCACGTGCACTGGAGAGACCGCAGTTCCCTCTCTTTGCCCACCCATAAGCACAAGCTGCTCAGACAGTGGGGTGGAGTCCATTTTATTGGCAGTTCTCATCCTCCTCCTCATATCTATACACTTCTCTATCTGTGGCCCCTGGGTACAGTACACAGGCTTCTGTCGAGATGACTCCAGCTGATCAGGAGAATGGTGAATCTCAGCTGTCCCTGTAAAATCTGGCTCACTAAATTTCTGTTTGAATGCAGTCACAGAGCCGTCGTCCTCCAAGTACACAGCCTCCATTTCGGGAATCTCCAGACTGACCTGGACAGACTCCAGTTTTATTGTGTCCAGCTTGTTGAAAAATGATTCGTTAAAACATTCTTTGGTGCTGCTCTCACTGCTATTTATTTGGGGTTCGGCTTTCCTATAAAATTCAAGCAAATGCAACAAACCGTTTACCAAACTTTCATTATCCCACCATCACCCTCCTGACGAGCTATTCCAATTAATGTGTGAAATACAACATCAAAACATCACAAGGAATGTAACTATATGCACAACGTATTGTAAAACACACTAGTCATTGCACAGAACAAAAAAATGCATTTCAAAACTATTTAAGATTATAATGATATTTTCACTTTTCGACCCTATTGTTTAATATTCTTTGAGTATAATTTTTTTGTGCATAGCAAATATAGTGCTGAGTACCACAATCCGGATGATTACGGGTTATTACGAGAGATTAATGAATATACTGTTTTTCACATTCATTTGCCATCATTGGGCACATACATTTTTAAACCTACTTTATTACAAAACAAAATTTGCAGATGGATAGCCAATTTTGCAAAAGTTAAAGTAAACATATGTGAAAACGTGTAAACATACTAAAAGTGTTCTACTAAAGGAAATTAGGTCACAATCTTACCCAGCTTCTCCTGGCTCGGACGGACTGTCGGTCATGTCTATTTGTTCTGTGATTGCAGTATCACAGAAAGAGGAATCCTCCTCAGTAGAGCAGCCCAGACACTGCTCGGCCATGCAGATAGCTTCCTCCATGTTCCTTGGGTGCTGTCTGTGTACCCAGACTCCAGCCTCTTTTGGCAGAAGGGAGACAAACTGCTCCATGGCAACTTGCTGTTCCACTTGAGCAGAAGTCCTTCGATCTGGCTTTAGCCAGCGCTTTGCAGCCAAGTCCAGCCGCTCACCCAGGTCCCGTGCCCCCTTCTGTGGGTCATACCTCACAGAAAGGAAGTCTATCCGGTGCTGTTTTTCCGCAGCGTGGGCCTTCCGGAGGATTTTGGCTTTAAGGTCGTCATAACTACGTAAAGTCTGCATTTTTGATGACAGAAACGTCTCATTATTCATCTCCTCATATAGCAGCCCCGAAAGCTTTGCCCCCCACTCTTCCTGAGGCAGTTTACAGCTTGAGGCTGCCTCCTCAACCACGGTCAGGTAAGCCTCAGGGTCTTCTACGGTCAGATCCATCATCGGCGTCCCCAGATTCCTGTCCCTGGGGCAATGCGCCGTTACGAGCTCATCCTGGTCCAGCAGCTGAGCCAGAAACTTAGCCTGAATCTCACTCTGCCGAGCCAGGGCCTGCAACTGCTGCTTGTGCAGGTCTACTAAGGACACCAGAAACTGAATGACATCCATAGTTACTTGGACCCAGGTACGGGGTTGTCCGACAACAGTTTTAAAAATGAACCATAGAGTGTAAGCAATCAATCATGAAGGTCATTTAATCATTTCCATTTGATGGAAGAGTAATACATGCACGCGATGCATTTCAGCTATAAAAACTCATTTAATGTTCAATAAATCGTAATTTACCGCATCGTGAAAAGAGCATAAAAATAAACAAATATATAAATATATGCAATTCTTAAAATTGTATTTATTTTTTTGCCAAGTCAACCAAAACACTCGAAGATGCACTTCTTGGTAACGAGGAACCTGCTGTCAAATGCCAATAAAATAGGTTTATTTCAAAGCCAATACACTTTGATGGATTTATTCATAATCTAGGACGCCAATCCTAACGTTTTAACTTTAAAGTCATTTTAATTCAACTGCTAGCAATCGATGAACCTTATTTTAACGTATAGATAATAAAGCACGAGTAAAAACGCCGTTTCAGGGCAAGACTATACCTTAATAAAAATACGTATACACTTTCCAGTTGCTATAAATGGCACGTTTTGGGGGGAAATTCAATATTACGATTCCTACCAGGTCTGGAAAGCAAAGATTGTTTCATGTGCAGAAGCAAAAACCAGAGCTTCAACAAGAAAAAAACAAAGGAGGAAGATGTCGCCTAACTAAATGTGTTTACGTCATTATTTCGCGTCTCCTCTGCTCTTCGTACAGAATGACAGTTTTTTATGACGTCAGCCATAATTAACTGTTTATGTGTAACATTAATGAACAGAATGTACCTGCGAATATAATTAACGTATGTGTAATAATTTATGTACAAATGAATTTAGAGATCAGTATCATCTATATTTATTTTTCAATAAAGCTTTCAATTTCTTAACGCAAACCCATATTCTATATATATTACCAATTATTCGATAGATGTTTAATTAATTCATGTACATACCATCAACTTGACGAGAGATTTATTGAAAAAGGTACAGGACTGAATTTTTGAAGGGCCGAAGCAACCAGCAACATACAAAAATACCTTGTTATTATACCCTAATAATTTGCTTCTGGGTAGTTGTTCCAAATGTTAAGTAAGGCCACCCTCTGGTACATTATTTCCTAGAAAAACTAACCCATGACTTCTCCTTAATATTTTTTTTGCACCAGATTCCTCTCTCCAATTATTATTTACTTCGGTATTAGGAAAATTACTGCCATGTTGAAATCATTGTAGTGCTCATAAAAATTGCTGTATTTCATCGGTTACTGTTTTATTTGTCAGCACTTGGAAAATATACCCAATACAATTAGAAGTGGCATAACCTATTACTTATGAAACCAGGCATTCAGGGGATAGAGGCCTTTTTAGCTGTTTCCATAAATGGGCATCTGTTCCACAAACTTGAAGGGATCCCTCATCCACTGCCCGGAAGTATATTGCATATGCTTCTTATAGTAGTAGACCCAAACACCATTTCCAGGTGTTATGAGTGATGCCCAGCAAACTGGCTGTGGCCCCATTCTGCCCTGCAATGTTCCCTTCTGACCATTTTAACTGATAAAGGATGCTTATTGCTCACACTGAACTGCAGCTTGTTGTCAGCCTTTTTCCTTACCTGACATGGACATAGACATAGTTCCTCAAGGCGTTCCTCTTACAGCGAGGCTGTGGCTAATAACACTGAAAAGGAGTCAGCTTTGTGTGCACCTTCACTATGATTTTATTATGAAACATGACAATGTAAGCAGAGTTGCAGTATCCTGGTTCATCAGAACAGAAACAAAAATACTAGAGTAAATTTAATTCTGGCGAATTCAAAATCAAATTCAATCTAACAACTGTAATTACAAACATGGTGGTTGCTACTTAATTGTTGCTATTGTACATCAGTAGTATTT
>JAOVYW010000033.1:488468-521700 GCA_025775045.1 Hiodon tergisus
CCCCCCCCCCCCCCCCCCCCCCCCCCCCCCCCCCCCCCCCCCCCCCCCCCCCCCCCCCCCCCCCCCCCCCCCACACTCACATCTCCAGCAAGCTGCTGAAAGACCTTGCGGAACTGCCTTTCCTCCTCACTCTCATTCTCATTCTGCCCTGAATAAGACAGTGGCCCACGAGCAGAAGGCTGCAGAGTACAAGCAGTTTTTTGTCACCTGATTGGGCATTCATATCCCAAAATGAATGTACTTCCTAGATAACTAGTAATAATTGCATTAAACATAGCCAACAAAAACATTAACATATTCCCAAATAACAGCTAATTTTATTGTATATAATGGTGATTTATTCATTTAGATTAAATAAATATTTTTTTTTTTGCCTAAATGTACTGCATTAAGTTTAACACATCGCTTAAAAACACACTTCAGAATTCCTAGCTTTATGACAACAACCGAAACAAAGAGGCATAACTCACAGGTTCGGAGGGTCGAAACTGGTTTGGGTCAATATTGCTGCAAAAAAGGAGATGAACAAAAAAAGGTGAGAGGTTATATTACTGTGTCAATTTCCTTTATTCCAAGCAACGAACCATGATTATAATAATATGATTGATTATGATTATATTATTTCTAGCCTTGAAAGAAAGATGTAACATTTACTTTGAAGTTTCAGGGGCTGTATCTCACTGAAATACACAACAGATATAGAATTCTTTATTTCTGCTTCATGCAGAGAAACAAAAGACTATTTCATGTGTTCTGTGAAAGTTTTCCAGTCACAAATACGAATGATCCACTGGAATAATGCGTCTAGACTACACTTTTCTTTTGGAATTGGCTTTTAAAAATTTTCTGTCCCATTTAGAATGATCACTTGATCCAATGTATTTTGGCTCATCGCTAGAATCCTGCCACTACATGGGAACGGGTGAGAAAATGACACGATTGGTCTCATCTCATTTTACGCAATGCAGGCTCCACACTCCTCAAAACAGGTTTGTATTATGTATGACCATTATATATTAATCCTCATTGAAGGCTTTTATCCTTGATAAATGCTTCCTAGTTTCCAATCCACATTGTTTTAACCAGTTTTAATATTATGAGGGAGTGCCCACAAGGCAAACAAAATTATAAGACATCTTTGTCTAAGGCAACTTACATTCACTTAATTTATACTACTAGAAGACCTTGCTGAGAACTTGCTAGTAGTTTGTATTAAAGTGAGTTTTTTTTAGGTTCATTTAACCATTATTATATTTCAGGATCTGATGTAATGTGTGTATGGTTGGAAGGAAAAATACATATTCCTACCTCACAACATCCAGGATGCCGCCAATGAGTTTTTTGGCCAAAAACATTTTAAGTGGAGCTAAATAAGAACAAACATGAGAGGAAAGACAGATCTTAAATATATGTTTTTTAAATGCAACTCAGGCAAAGTCAAAGGACCTGGGTTTACAATCCCACAGTAATGTTGGCGTGAGAAGTGATGAAAGACAAGTATGGGGGCGTGGTAGCAGGTTGAGCAAGTGATGAATAGACTCCACCATCAGGTACTACATCATTCTATAATGTAAATGTCCCGGGGGTCACCACCACAGTGAGATTCGAGCCCAGGTTTCCCATGCCAAAGGCAGCAAAGTTACCATATCAATAACAGGCCCAAGCCTCTTAGTGAAGCTTCAGGATCGCTATGATGCTATCACCTAACAAAGGCACAATTTTAATTATATTATCAAACATACAGATATGTCAGAAGGTTGGTAACCATACGTAAGTATCAGTTCATATGACTTTGTAACTCACTTTTACAACGTAATCTAAATTTAAATTATTAGCACCCAATTATTATTATTGCCATTTCCATACAAAGTACCATATAAACATTTACATTGAGCCGAAAGATAAAATCTTAAAAGTGACACCATGAATCAGCAAATCTGAATACCACTACTCAATCGGCCAAATCCTATATTGCGCAGAGCAATTTTCTGGGCGGTTCACTCCTACCCAGATATCCCATGCAAGGGCGTAAGGCGTAGCCAAATATCAATACAAATCTAACCATCGTTCTATCGTTGTAAAAATTTGAAATACTGTTCTAATAACATCGAAGGCATACAAAGGGACATTTTTGCTGGCTCCATAGTCTGAATTATTAGTACACAATCCCTTTATACCACCACTACTCATATTGGGGCAAACACTTTATTTCTCCCGTTGAAGACAGAGTACGACCCAATGCATCCTTCGCTTTTAAACGCGTTCTCTCAGTTCACTATAATCACTATATTAACCGTATTTGAGCTAAACCCAATTTAACTAAACGATGTTTATATTGTCATCGACATAATCTTAATTACATGAAGTTCCTTCGATCAAGTTGATGATTAATAAAGCTACTCTAAAGTTAACAACTGAAAATATAAATTGGCTAGCTACAATAATATGCACAAGAAACTGCCAAATTGCTAGCATTTTTCAAAGCAAGTTACGTATCTAGAATTCAAAAAGATAAAAACGTGAACAATCAACCGAAACAGTGCATTCCACGTCTTTTCAATTGTATTACTTAGGACAAAATGAAGCTAATATCTTGAGTATTTACCCCAACATAGCACAAAGTACAAGGCTCATCGGAAATAATTTACCAGATTTCTTCTTCCACAGAGGCGTGTGAGGTGGATGAATGCGGACTAGCAAGACTTTCCATTGACAACAAACCCAGTGTTGACAGAGGTTCCTCCCACTTCCTTCCTTTCGCCAGATCCCAAATAAATCTCGCTTCTGTTTGGGCACTTGGGCTGTGGCGTCATTTGTTTATTTTTCATCATTTGCTTATAAAAAATGAACAAAAATTTAATTTTACGTAGTAATTTTTTTTAATCACTGAAAAAAGAGACATATACATACTGAGGTAAATCCTAACACATAACCCAAAATAGATATGAAACCGGCCTTGCCTAGTTTAAGTGTTATGTATTTCGGGAAAGATTTTGATTTAAAAAACAAACAAACAAACAAAAAACCTACACATAAGCAAACCTGACCGCGAAAGTCAAAAAGTCTAGTACTAAGAACTGAAAATGTTGATTATGTGAATTGTCAGATTATAATAGCAAAATCCCTAAATTTACAAATGTATTTATGAGTTTGAGTTCATTTGGTTTTAGTTAAAGGGCTGACGTATTGTGATATGGAAGCAGTGCCCTGCGCTGTGGCCTGTCTGACATTCCGGACCTTCTTGCCGATTGTTAATAGTGTTCAGCAGGGTGATTGGTGAACTGGAGGCAATTGTATAATCGGCCATAGCATAAAAAGCTGCCGTTTACGTTAGGTGGTGTTGATACATGAGAAAAGTTTTATAAAATATATTTAGGAATTTCAAAGTCAAACTGGCAACGTATTCGATAACTTTTGTTGGTTATTATAGCAATTTATCTATGTTAGTGTGTGCGTTTTTGTTTAAATAAATGTGTTTTTCACCTCTGTTTTCGACATCTACTTGTTTAATCGCTCGCTATCCAAACATTAGCATTGTTTCGTTTCGACGTAAGAAATAGCTAAAAGTAGAAGTAATGCAAATCCACATAAATTTGTGAGTAAAAACAAATTAAGAATTTGTCTCACAAATCTCACAAGATTTATCTCATAAAGTCAACAATAACTTCAAAATCAAAACCTAAAATAACTGGAAAATGATCAGAAGGAAATTTTCCAAAGAGGTCGAGATGCTCAGTAGTAAAATTATACGCTAAAGTAGTTCAGGTTGAAAGTTGAAAAATTAATGATTTTCTTAACATATTTCACTTGTATACAAGATGTTGGTAGAGACCAAACTTCTCTCAATATAATATTTCCTCCAAACTGTCCTAAGAGTATTTTGTCCCAGTAATGTAAATCAACATTATAAACTTAACAGCATTAACATTATAGCATTATAAACAGATGGAAGATTATTTGGGAGTAATGGGGAAAAATCTTGCAATTCAAATAAGTCCCACAGTAACCGAGCAAATTACAATAACATTGTCAACCAATTTTGACAAAGGATTTTTGTTTGTAGAAGATATTTCGTTCTGTAAAAAAATTGTAAGAATTATATATAGTAAAGTACCAGCCACTTGATCTTTATTCTGTAAAAATGTATTGTTGTGTATTCTGCCAAGTGGGTAAAATGAAGCTCAGTTATTTCCTATAAACTGAGGTTAATTCAATGATCAGTAGTAAGACAAACACATGATAATAAATAGCAACTAAAGTAAATCTTTATTAAAAATGTAAATAACTGAAACGATAGGATTATATCTCAGAAACCTGTTAAATTACTTTCTACTCAAGATATCTCAACAATGTGTCAAATGCATGCTGGTGAAAATCTGTGGTGTAATTATTCTTTGACAAAATTGGTCTGTGCTACTATAAAATAGCAGTACAGTCACTTACACTGGTATATGACAATGAGCAGCAGATTAGTGTGGATCCAAGGATAAGTTGTTTTTGCTTGAAGAGTCCTTCTAGTCATGTTATCTTCCACAGTAAAGGTTGTCTGCCCCTCAGCTTTTGCTGAGTTTTAGGGTTGCTTTAAGCAATTTTGGGACATATCGCACAGTGAGAGACACCCGGGTGCCTCGGATAAGAATGTCCCCAGGGACAGCATTGGCTGTACAAAGATTGGCTACCTTGTCGGTGAGGTTGTCCTGGACCACACCCTGGATACCATGGAGATAACGCTCATACATGTCATCCTGAAGAATGAGAAGACTCCTCGGCTGCAAAAGCAGAGATAGGAGGTAGCGGCTCTCTTCTGTCTGTGACGAATTTTCCTGTGGGAACAGAAGTCATCACATGCCTCTTCAGTAACGATCTAAAACACCCTTGGACCATGGGTAATATACCTTATTTGTAGCAACCTCAATTACCCTCAGTCAGATCCTGAAGCTGAATATCGAGATTAATTGCCTTAAATAAAATAAAATCTCCAGTTTTTTTTAGGTCTTTAGAAAAGATGTAATTAGAGACACAAGGAGACTTTTTTTTGCACTTGTTACTTCTGACCTGTGTTTCACTGATGGGATGGTAAAAATCCAAGAGAGTGTGGGATCCAAGACTGATAGTGGTCACAGTGGGGTAGTAGAGTGGACCATCTTCATGGGGCTGGGAAAAAATACAAAGTACACATTTGAAGCACCAGCAGCAAATGTACTAATATATATTCTTGCCAGGGACTGTATGATACCATTTAATTGACCAAAATATTTTTAAATATTAAATAATTTAAATAATACCATTATACCCTCTCCTGGTTTGTACTCATTCACCAGGACATGATTGGCAGCCTTTCCAGCAAATGTGCAAAGGGCTGAAATTTTCTCAGTGTACTGCTGCAACCAAACAGGTAGTTTTTCTGCCAGCATGCCTTTAGGATGGGGCAATCCACCTGGATTAAAAAAAAACTATTTCATGTTTCTATTTAATCCCTGCAGCCTTTTCTCATTTGCTGTTTTGTATACACAGTCTGTCAGGTGTCAGTTAAAGTTGGTTAAACACACACCATCAAATTTCAATGTATACATTGTTCGGGCCACAGTAGTCAGGCCAATAGTTGCTAAACTATTAACAATAGTTGATTACTCTTGCCGCTGGGCCCAAAGTTTACTATAGTCTATTATAGTCAGCTGGTCCTTTTAACAGCAGAACACTATTGTGTGATCATGGTAACTTCATCTGAATTAGTCCTATATATATATATATGGTGGCTAAAAAAGCAGCATGGTTAGCAAGCTGGCTAATGATGTTTTGGGTGCAAGAAAGGAGTCAACTATTTTACAGGTGGCAATGATAGCGTTTTTGGATTGACTGGAAGATCTGAAAACTAGAATTTTTTTTTTTTTTTAACAACAACGATCCCCCGCCACCGCCTTTATATATGACTGCGTCATTAGATAGAACAAAATGTGCCACCAGAATTCACATGGATGGGTAAATGCTGTCAAAGTAATATTTCTGTCATTCTTTTTCTGGAGTGAAATACTCAATAAATATTAAATGATATTAGACTGTTAGAGATGAATGATAAGTTACATGCAATAAATTGAAACAAGTTTGTTTGAATATTACAGTACCCCAGTTCTGGAGCCTTCTGCCTGAAAGCTGAGTCCATTTGGGCTTCGGAGCTTTGTACACCTCAGACACGGAGAAGCGTTAAACGTAAGCAAGAAACAATATATTACAACCGAAAATAAGCTGATATCCAATGAAGAAATATATGTTTAGCAGTTGCTGACTCCAGCAAAGTTGCTTTAAAAGTATTTTCTTTGAACTTGAAATAACTAACATTCAAGCGCCATGATAGACTAATAATTAATTATTCATTATATATTTAATTAATAAATAAAATAAATAATAAAACATATACACACACACACACAAATATACACAAATGTTAATAAATAATTATTCATTATTCAATTAATTTTAGTAACACACCATTACTGTTGTGGTTATCACAGTTCATAACTGTTTTTTAAATAAAATGTTCGATTATAAATAAATATAGGTATACTATACCTATATTTATAGGCTCTTACTTGTTGTAAAAGGCATGCCTCTTCGATCTCAGTTATGAAATCGGGAACATAATAAACAGTAGGTGGAGCCTACATAAAAAGGAAACAAAACATCAGCAACAATGGGGAAATCGCGTAGGTGATCAGTTAGGATATTAATTCTGCAGAAAAAATTGATTATGCAAAACTCAAAGCCTTTTCCTGTGCCAAAGGTGGGGACATTATCACATTGCTTGGCCATAATATGCCACTCTATTAACTGCTTTTTGGTTGCATGGTAATAATAATAATGTCTTCAAAGAAATAGCAAAAATGCCTCTACTTAAAATAATACATTCAAGCACCCATGAGTGTCATTGGCAACTAAAAATTAACACTAGCAGCTTAATAAAAGCAAGTAAGACCCCTTAATCAATGAAATGACCAAAACCAAGGGTTGTTTAGCATAATAATTTTGTTATTTAACAAAATAAATCACTTACATTTTTCACTATGCATGATTCAAGTTCTGTAGCGACTTGACATGTATATTCTTCCATGTTGCCTTAAGAATTAAAGAGATACAATCATATCTGAGTGTAAATGTCGATTACTGGGTAAGTATTTTAAAGGAGAATTTAACAATTAAATTTCCTTTGCCACTAACTGGCATGGACTTTAAACGATAACCAGTTAGATTACAACGACTATATGACAGAAATGTGTTTCGTGTCCAGCAAATATAAGAGCATACGTTTGTTTGTTTAATAAGATACATGACAATTACTACGACAGAGATACTGGAATAACGAGCATACCGTTTGTTACTGTTGACGCTACAACTGGTTTGACTTCCAGTCTAATTTCGTTAATGCTGCCGACTCCACAGCCTTTTCAAGCACAGCGGTGTCTCTACTTTCTACTGGCGCACTTCCTGGAATTTAACACGAAAAAGGTAATAGGGTATATGTTAACATCCGGTTACGTCTTTTAACCAATTGATTTTTTTAGAAGAGAGTTGGGGGAGGATTTTCTTTTGGTCCAACCCACTTTAGAGCATAGTTGGCAAACTGAGTTGCAAACAGAGAAACATAATTTTTGAAATATTATCGGATAGAGGGGTCCTCCTATGAAAGTTGGGGGCAATAGTTCAATAAATCATTGTGTTACCATCTAAGCATCTTTAGTATTGAATTGGTGGTTGGAAGGTTAGCATTAAGTGCACTAAAGGGAATTTCTTATTTATCCCTGATACATATACTAATAACCCTTTCCACTCAATATTTTGGCGATAAACCACCTGTAGGTATTGCAACTATTTATCATTCCAATGGCACAGAGAGGGGAAAGAGCAGAGGGGCAAATTATGAACAATTGATTTGTCTATGTCTTTGATTTGATCAATTTTCGGACAAGCAAATTGTTCTTTAAGCAAACTGTCAATCTCATATGCTCTTTTTTGTAAATGAGAGGAAACTTATTTCAAGAGACACAATAGTTCACGTTGCTGGTAGAAGAAAATGTGCTCCGGGTAAGGGTTATAAACTGACCAAAGTTCTGATGTTACTTATAGTTTAGTGCTTTTCTGACCAATTTCCAGAATTCACAGAATTGCAATAAGAACAGGATATTTTCATCTGTTTTAAATATAAGTTTTATAGACCGTAGGTTTTCTTGATTTTTAAAAATTTATTTAAAAATTCCCTCAGTAGTTTAAATTCCCTCTGTAGTTGTTAACTATCCAGTTATAATGTGTTCAGTAACAAGAATTCAATATTATGCTGATGCATGTATTTACATAATTTACACACAATAAGCCCTGTACTATGAAAATAGTTTAGTTTATTATGTATTTTGTATTTATTAAGTATTTAAAGCGTGTATTGTAATTATACAGTAAAGGACCTATTATTTTGTGACTTCCAATTTTACAAATGCTGACCATGAAAGGTAAAGTAGCAAAAATGGTGTCCTCTCTCTCAAATCTCACCTGTGCGGCTAAAATCTCACATCCAAATTTAAATGTTACAGGCTTTGTGTAAACAATATGCATGTCTCACTCCATAACTGTTGATGGCGCTAATGCACATATAGTTTGTCAACACCAACTTCTTAACTGTTTGAACACATACCGTTAGTGACTCTGCATCCGTCCACTAGCTGGCAGCAATACAGCGTGATTGCAGTGTATTTACTGTCATAAATTGGTAAAGAGGAAGACTAAAAAAAGAAATATCGTAGTAAAGTCAAGGGGAAAGGTGTTGATACGTCTGCGAAGATGAATATTTGGGGGAGACTTGGTGTGGGTTTGAGAAGAACATTATGTCGAGTCTGGTCTATTGAAAGCAACTCTCTTAATCGATATTCACGTGTCGTCGGCACTCTCGTTGTTGGGAGCGGCATACTTTATCAATATCGGAAAAACAATGGTTCCATGTTTAGGCCTTACGTGGTTCATGCTGCCAAGGAAGACAAGGTATGAGTTTAATTTGAATATCAGCCTGGCGGCGATTGAGCGTTTGTGTTTGGGCAGCTTGCTGGTTACTTTGCAGCGTAGTTTCAATCACCATCGTGTATAATTTGTTTTACTTTTATGTTCACGTTTTATGCGGACATTGTAAGGAATGTCAGATTTAATATGTAACTGTTAACATTTATCGTATATTTTCATGTTTTTGGTTTGTTTAACGCATTAAACAGAATAGAAATCATGTCAAGTTCTGTCTCAATACCTCAGTTTGGAGTAAAATCATGTAATACGCATCTGTAAAGTGTCATTTATTTATAATTTGCAAAGAAGTTTCTGGCTGAAAACATGTTCCAGTCTCATTTAGCTTTCCACCTTTCCTAAAAACTTGCGCAGTAATAGGCCAATTTGGTATGCTTGTGTTGTGCTTGTGTTTTTGTGTCTTGAACACACACAAGTTTTATTTATTGACGTCATCCGCTTGCGTGAACGATAACCTGAAAAACCGGTACTACAATGAGCCGATTAACTAGGTATCCATTTCAGATTTTAAATGAGGCAATAGGTATACTCATTTTCATAGTCAGTGCTGTGATTATTTTCATCTTGTGTGGATTTGTTCTACAATCATTAAATCACAAACTATATGCTACTTGGCCACCAGTGATAGAGAGAGAAGAGGTATAGGCATAGGTATGCTTAATTTTTGAGCAGCTTAAATATGGCAAGTTTTCACTGATGCCATATACTTTAAATCAGTCAGAACAATATTTGGAGCCATATTTTTGCCTGTGAGGTGGGGAAGAAGGGGGAACACGTGTGTGTGTGAGAGATACACACCTCTATATGGACAGAAGGATTGGGCCACATCTCTTAATCATTGAATTCAAGTGTTTCATTAAGTCCCATTGCCATAGGTGTATAAAATCAAGCACGTAGCCGTGTAGTCTGCCTTTACAAACATTTGTGAAAAAATGGGTTGTTCTAAAGAGCTCACTGATTTCGAGTGTGGTATTGTAATACGATGCCACCGTTTCAATAAGTCAGTTCCTGAAATATCCCCAAGAGATACTTTTTTAAATACAGAATAGAATGGATGCTGCAAGAGAGGCCAGATAGCTGAAAGTAATGCCAGCCATTTCAGTCAAAGTGCTGGTCTTCAGGAAAGTTTTCAAATGTAGCTGACAGGTTGAAGAGGATTCTTTATATAAAGAGATATATCCTTTCATGTTTTTTTCCTTGCAGAAGACGGTGGAAAACGCTGCACCTTCACAATCTGCTCGACGATTGCGTTTCAACCAGTTTGCATCCATGTTGTATGAACAAGAACCCTACATGACACCGAGGGATTTCCTATTCTCTGTTATGCTGGAGAATGTAGACCGTAGGTGTTGTATGTTGTATGTTTTGAGGAATCTTTAATTGTGCTCGTCCCCTCTGTCTGTTCCTTATCTACATTACAACATAGCACTACCAATCTCTTCTCAGGAGTTATGCTTATTCACTGGTCTGTGGTTTATATTGACTCAGTTTTATTCCATATCATTTTCAAATGATCAGTGCTTGAACCCTTTATATTCATCTTTATTTTTTCAAAAGTAAAAAACATTTCTCAGCAACCTGAAAGAAAGCTTCAGATGTAATCTAGTCTGCCTGGTGGTATAAAGGTCAAAAGCATGCTTTTATTCAGTTTGTCTGGTTTGTTTTACTGTGTCACGACCTGGATGCCTTGCCTGTATGCTCTGAATCAGATTATTCTACAGGAGAATAAGCTGAAGCGCACAGGGGTCATGCAGCAAGACAATGATCTGAAACAAGCAAGCAAGTCATTGGAATTGTTTGAAGAACAAGGATTTTAAAGTTCTGAAATGGCCTAGGCTAAGCCCAGATCTATATCCCATTGAGATCTTGTGGCCGGACCTGAAACAAGCAGTTCTGGATGTAGGAATGAGTTTTGAGATTGCTAATCGATAACTATAGGAAGTGTTTGGCATCTAACCAGTTATTGAGTCTAAGGGTGTGATTACTTTTTCACATGGAGTATTGGGTGCCTCCTAACTTCCATTTAATTTATAAAAAAAAAAAAAAAAACATTTGTTCACTTGCTTCCCTCAGTCTCTAGTATTAGTATTAGTATAGTATTCATATTAGACAGGGCAAATACTTTTTCCCGGTACTGTATGGTGAAACTTTATCCCTTTTTTTGGTTTGTTTGCATGCCAAATGGTATCTAACTAAATGTTAACAGTTCTGAGGAGTCTAATTTGGGCTTTGAAATGAGAGTTCGCATTCTGTTCTGTTTTTCTTTCATAGGCAAGTTGCAGCAGAAAGTTTTGACCAAAAAAGTAAGTTTTCGAGCACATTGATTGAAATAACATCAATGTTTCACTGCTTGTGTTTTTGTCAATGCAATGTTTTTTTTGTTTTTTTTGTATATATATTGGTCTTTTTAAAATACTTTTTTATGGAATTTTTAGGAAGTGGATAAAATGCTGACAGTTGCTTCAAAAGCTCAGGCTGGAAACAGTCTTTTCAGGAACTTTGGAGATAATGGTAAGTGCTATAAACTCTTCATACAACAGAATAGAAATTAAACTAGATATATCTTGGACTTTTAAGAAACAAGTCTTTTGGTAGTATGTGAAAGTACACGTACTGTTCATTTTCAAATTAAATCATTTAAAAATAAAACCTTCTCTGTCTATCGAACTATAATTGCAGTCTGATTTCAGAAAGTTAAACAGAGTAAACATCAGCAGTTACAAAATTAAATGAACAAATATGTGTTGAGAACGAGACATTCGTCAAGGAAGCAAAAGCCAAAAGAGTGAGATGCGTATAGCCATGGCAGGTGAAGCACAGTGCTCCATTACAATGAACCTGTCCACTGAACTCCAGTGCAGTGAATGTAAACAGACTGGATTATCACGAAGGGATGTATGAAAGTTATGATCACTTTAAAAAGACTGAGATTTGCTTTTTAACTCTTAAAATACTTGCATTATCATGGGCTAGGTTAACAACATTGTAACATCATTTTATTTGTACTTTTTAGGTATGATATCCTACACAGAATATTTGTTCTTGCTGACAATTCTCACGAGTGAGTACCACATTTTCCCCCCCAAACAAATCTTGCCTCATTACGTATTATGCCCTGCAATTTCATTGCCTCAACTGCATAATATTTTAAAAATACTGGCGCAGTCAACTTTTGCTACCAAACTTGGCAGCAGTAGGGATTTGTGCTTTAGACACTTATCTGTAAGACAATATGTTTGACTATAGGATATGTATAATTTTGTTGTATATTCATAGAAAATAAAATTGTCATTTCAGAACCCCACACTGGATTTCACATTGCTTTCAAGATGCTTGATGTTGATGGCAATGAACACGTGGACAAAAAAGAGTTTTTAAAGGTAGGTCCTTTGTGATATACTAAAGATATTTAACTTTTAGTATTTATTGTTATTTTTAATTTTGCAATTAAACAAATCACAAATGTATTAGTCAAACAAATCCTTAGTAGTATGTTAAATACTTTACTTAAAACTCTTAATTTCTTTTTTTTTTTAACTAATCATTAAGAGGACTAAAATAATTGTAAATCATTTTTTTCATTTGTTGTAACCAGGAACAATTTCTGTGTATTCTACATATGCAGAACTCCTGGCTCTATATCCCATCACAAAGATACATTTAGACTAATTAACAGAATGTTTTTTTTTTCCCCCTTCAAATTTTGAAGAACTAATCCTTCAAACGTTTTTGGGTGTTAGAATTCCAAATGGTTTACTTGTACTGAAACTTAATTTCTTTAACTTAGGTTGATGGATAAACTGTTATTTTTGATGTAATCGATCGTTATTATCTAAGTCCATATTCTGTTAGGGTACTGCAATATGTTTCTGTTGTGTAATTTAAAACTACGTTATACAGCAATGTTAAGTTGAATAAGCTTTTTCTCATTTGAACTGTTGGACAGTTCTTTTATTAGGTTACATTAAGTAATTTAGAACTATATTGAGGGAGTGACAGTTTTGCACGGGGCAGCTGATTTGTGTAGTGATTGAAATGGTGTGAATTTGTAAACTGGTAAGTTTTTTTATTTATTTTAATTATAATAATAATACTATTAACCTGTTCTATTTGGTACATTTTAAACTTTTACTGATTAACGGCATCAAGTTTAATTTTGTCTGTTTTAACAAGTTCCCTTTTAACACAAGGAATGTGATTAATAATAAATTATTCCTTTGTTGTTGGCTTTGCATTGGATATTACAGATGAGTAAGAGGTATGTAAGTATTTATGGTGGTTAAGAATGTGTTCGTGTGTATGCATGCATTTAATGGACAAAAAATGGAAAGTCAAACAAATGTCAGTCAAAAATAATATCCAAAATGTGTGTTCTCCACATAACATATCTGGCTGGTAACATAAGCACAATGCATGCCAAGCAGTTGTTATAATTGTTAGTGCATAATTAGCAGTCGCCTTGCTTATAAAGGGTACAGAACATGCTAGCATGAGACACTGTCTCGATGAAGGAAATATTTAATGTCCTCCTCGAATCACGACAATGTGGCTATACAGGACCTAATTCAGACCTAATTGAGCATGGGTCATCCTGTGTTGTTAGAAATACTCAAACTTAAAAGGGTGGAACTCAGTTGCCATACAGGAACTACTCCAGAGCCCTTGCAACACCTGTTTAAAGGAAAGCAAGTGTAAGAATGTGATATGGTCTGATGAATTGTTCTTTCTTGCGTCCTTGGTGTAAGGACATGTGCACGAAAGTGTCCTGTTTGCCCAGAAGGGGATTTCATTACACATACAGACCGCAGTCTAGACTGACATGGCTTTAGTCTGCATGTAAACATATAGTTAAGTTGTTTGTAATTTGATAATTTTAATCATACAGTTTGCTTTCTGTAGTTCAGCTTGATTGGTCCATTCTCTGCTAGTATTCTGTGTTTCTCCAAGTATACGGGAGGTTTTTAATCAGCGGTTGCTTGTTTTTTTTTTTTTTTTTTTTTTAACTCAGAGGCACATTACATTATTTAAATTAATCTTATATATTTTTCTCCATAATTTGGAATTGGCAATGCTGGTTATTGATGAGACGAGAGAAGCCTTGCTGACTGCTTTTCTCTCCTGCTCACAATTGCCAAATTACTTGACTTTATTTGAGCGGGCAAAATCAGGAACAAAAACTTGTAGATGTCAAGCTGAATTATTTTTAATTAATAATTATTTGTATATTTATTATTTAGCCATTATTTTATTAATGGTGGAGTTATCATATCAATGTTAGTGCAGCATTTCTCTTAGGCCTCTTCCAGACCATGAAATAATACCCTAAGAAATGGTGCTGCAAGGAATGGTTGAATTTTCCTCCTTTCTATTACCTGAACTTCACAGCAGAAGGCATATTCTCAGTGTTGAAGTATTTAATGGAGTACCTTACAAAATGCAGATACGCAGGCAAATGCTTTCTTTGTGCAGTGTCTTTCTGTTATAGGGTCTGAATTACAAATTTAAGTAATTTTAGAAGAAGTTATAAACAATTGTAAGAAGTATAGTTCTCATTATGCTATACTTTGAAATTTAAAGTTGGCATGAAGTGTTTTTTGCAAAAAATAATTCACTTTTATTTTTAACTTAAGCTCAAAAACATAATTGGGAAGAGAAAGGAGAAAGTATCAAAGGAAGGCATAGAGGTAAGTTTACAAGTATTTTTACTCTGAGTTAATGTATTGATGTATTAATTAATTTTAAAATCCTCTGAATAAAAACGAAAACATTACACCTTACACAGACTCATGACTACAACGGCAAAAATCTTGGCATTATACGTGTTTTTCTGGAGAAATGGTTAGATGGTGCCAAATGTCCACATACTTGAGATGGTATTTCTGCCGAAGAGGAATTCACGTTCAGACAGCACGGATGTTACTGATACACCTTTGCCATGAGAATGTGGCGGTGACTGATGGTGTCAGAGCCTGTCAATTTGGAAAAGTTATTAGCACCCTCAGTGGGTAACTTTTCTTCCTCTTTTGTGATGCTGTTTTTCAAGTCCAGTGGCCCAGGAAAAACACTTTGATTGCCCACCTGGCATTTTTCAGGGTGCTGCTTGAGGCCTGCTGGCTTTGTCTATGTGATTACAAGTTTACTAATAACCTAGTTATACTGGGGCATTGAATAGTCCAGAGGGCATTGTCACGAACAGCTGGACCCATCGCCCGGTGGCACCAAGGCCACCTGCTAGTAGCCAGTGATGAAACACAGCTGAGACCAACTACTCAGTTTGGGGGCTCGATTCCTGCAGCCAGCTTTTTCTTCCATCGTTGTTCTGCAGCCCACTTTCTAATAGCTAGCGCCTCATTGAAGAATGGGGTGGGAAATATCACCATGAAGTAAAGTCTACACTGTTTATTGGGTTGTCCTGGGAGCCGGATGGGAGCATGTTTTTAAATGTCTCGACAGCTCCGGCTCTATACCAGCCCTTTGAGCGATCATTGAATTGGCAGTATTTTTTTACATTACAGTATTGCTCATTAAATTAAACGAAAATGTGCTATAACTAGCTCCCTTTTTTCCTGAGGATGGAGATGATGTGAACACGACTTTGCAAGCATTCTTTTTTGGAAAGACTGGAAAAGACAAACTTCAGTACAAGGAATTTTGCAGGTAATGTATTGTTTTCCTTTTCATATTTCCTTTTCTTTAGCTTCAGATTTCTTTTTCCTTTTTCTGATCATGTGTGCATATTTAGCAGTGCTTCCTGCCATCAGCCATCAGACTTCACAATGCCGCACTGTGAGCCAGAACACCGGTCTCTACAAGCCAGGAATCATTTACCTGCTCTGCACTCTTCTTTTTGCACTGTTTTTGCAATGTTAATTTGCACTTCCACCTACAATTGTCCTGTATGTATGTACTACTTGTTTTTGCGCGATTTATTTATTATGTGTTTTTTGTGTAATTTTGGTCATTTCTGCTGTAGTATCGCAATTTCCCGGGGGGTAATCCAGGGTCACTTAGTAGCATTGACTTGTGTAACAATTCTTTGATTCAGCTACTTTCTCCATGTAGATTCATGGAAGATTTACAAGATGAAGTGCAGGAGATGGAGTTCCGGCAGTTCTCTAAGGGAATGGAGACTATGAGGAGAGAAGATTTTGCTGGTTGGCTTTTGCACTACACAAATGAGGAGTACAATGAAGCTTACTTGGAGAACATGAGAAGGAGGATTCCTGCTGGCCAGGTATAAGGCATCAAAACCCTTTTGATGATTAACTTATTTAGAAATGTCTGTCTTGTGCAGGTTAAACTTATATAGAGCTTTTTTTATAGTGCCAAACAGAGAACGGTTTGTAAGGAATAAAGTACTATTGTTACCGTTCAAATATTTTGGCAAACTGTTGCAAACATACGTTGTACCCGTAACGGTTAATTGTAAACAAAGTCTACAAGCTAGCATTGTCGTCTTTTTAAACGAATTTCTCTACATTATCTACTTTACTACCTAGCTAGCTGGCCGTTTCCTGCATGCAAACTATCAGAAAAATCTAGTTTTTTTTTTTCACTGCTGCAATCTTGTCATGTTCTTCAACATCCAGCTTTGCATCCAAGCGGGTATTCAAGTCCTCAGGAATTGTGTGCAACCCAAGACGCTCAATACTGTTTCCACAAAATGTTAAGAAGCTTTGGTCAAAAACCTGCCCCAAGTGATGCAACTTGGTTTCATTCCATTCTAGGTGTTAGGCGTGTTTCCCAGTGTTTCATTTGGCAACCAAATGTTGTTTTTGACGCCATTTGATAACTGAAACTTTATCAGTTTAGACCTCCCGGGACAAAGAAAGACTTTTTTTTCTTTTTCTATTGCTGATATGCTTTAAATGTCGTAATTTGCAAAGGTAATATATTATTGTGATCCTACTTGGCATTGTAATACTTGCCATTTTACCTTACCGTGGGTACAAATTCTCATTCAAAATCGGAATGCTCAAGCTGACAATTTAAGAGCAAGATAAAATACACTCAGATATATCTGGATTGCAAAAGTTGTCTGTACCCATGTTGTAGCAAAAATGATTTAATATAAATGTGATTTTTCTTTTTGCAGTGTATTACGTTTGATGAGTTTAAGTCCTTCTGCCTTTTCACCAACAATCTGGAAGATTTTGCCTTCACTGTCAAAATGATTAGCGATGCCAACCTTCCGATTGGAATGGGTAACTATTAACTTAATTTTTGTTCACTCTGTAGACTGAATATGTGAAGAAATTTTCCATGTTTCTTACCTTTTCTTCAGTGTTATTGTAAATGTCGAAGCACTGAAAGTGTTTTTCCCCTCTGCATTCTTTTATAGCTGAATTCAAAAGGGCTGTTAAAATTGCAACTGGACACGAGCTTTCTGAAAGTGTACTAGATACCGTTTTCAAAATATTTGACCTTGATGGCGATAACCGTCTCAGTCATAACGAGTTCATCGGTGTAATGAATGACAGAATTCTGCGTGGGTTGAAGGTAGGTCTTTGCTAAACGCGTATGTCCGGTATCCCAGTTTCCCGTTTAGCCAATATAAGGTTTGCCAACCATCCTGGACTTTTTTGGGGGGGTTTTTTCCAGAATTGTCAGATTTTCTGAATAATTTTCAGGGACACAAAATGTCCAATTTTTAAAAATCTGTTTAGACTATTAGACTAAACATTTTTGATTGTTTATGTATGTATGAAATGGCATGTTGCTATTTACAGCTTATCTGTGAGTCCCTTCATTTCCATAGGTGCAGCCTCAGCATGGGATTTCAGACTACTGGAAATGTGTGAAGAAGGAGTCCTTGAAAGGTGCTTAAAAGAGCTTCTGATAGCTGGCTATGTGACTTAGAATGGCAATATTTGGGACTCAATTAGTCCCCTTGATTTGTATAATTGGACATGGTAAATATTGAGTCAATTAAGTTCATAAATGTATTTTACTCCATTTGAATTTTGCATATATCATATTTTTCTGCTATAAATCTAAGTCTTGGAGGTACAGCTTATTTACATCGGTGTCGATGGTGTTTACAAATTTCATATTCGTTTGAACAGCATGTAAAGGTGGATTTTGGACTGTAAAAACACATACTATCACATATCAAAGTGGTTGGGAAGATTGATGACGGGATCCATATCTTTTATTGTATTGGTTTACATTGTCATTGCGTCTAAAACAATTGCCTTCAATAGAGGGTGCAAGAAATGTCCCAGGGTTAAAACGAAATGTCATTAACAATTGTGTGAATGCTTGAATATGACTTCTGCAACAGCGCAAAAATGGCTCTTTGACACCTGAACCAGCGTTAAGAGGGGGTCTTATCGAATAATATAGCCTCAAACATTGATGAAAATCTTTTGATTCCCCACTCAAGCTAACCTGTATACTCTTATTCTGTAGGGGGAGCAAGTACATTTAGGTTTGTCTTTTTTGTAATATTGCATTAGCAAAGTTTGCATTAGCAAAAATTTTTGGGGGCTATTGTGTGTCATTTTAGTTCATACAGTAAGGTAGGGTTAGGGTTAGCCAGTAGGGTAACAAGGTTTGTCCAGTTTTGACACTATTCCGGGGTGAGCAAAAGCCTCACTACTTAACTACTGTTAAACAGAAATACAGAACTAATTGGGAATGCTTTATAGGCCCCGAGCTGGCAGAGCAATAATCTTTTTTTTTGGGTCCTGGTTTCCCAAAAGCCTATGTCACCCAGAATGCAAAGTTCACATCAAAAAGCTGCTGGTGTGCACCTGGTCGACACCTATTACAGAAGAGCAGGAAGAGAGAAAGTAACAGTGAGGACAGTGGCATATTACGTTTCTACTTGAACTGTTTGTTTCAGTTGGATTAAATGAAAATCTTACTGTGAAGAAACTTTTATATTTGCCTTTAGTTACCTGATGTGCTGCTGTACTCACCGAGTTGGTAATCACAGTTTAGCCAGCACCCCAATTTAGCAGTGATTCTCAAGCCTGATCCAGGAGCATTTCCATCTCTCTTTAAATAACACTTTAGTACAGTGAGAAAATGTTAAATTAATTTAATTAAAGCAATAATCAATTTGCTTAATTACTTTGACTGGAATAAAAACCTGCATACGCCGGGGTTCTCCACGGTCAGGGCTAAGAAGTGTATTTATTATATTTGGACTTTCAAATATCCTCATATGTTGTGGTCACTCACAATTACAATTCTCAAGCTAAAAGCAAAAGTGAATCGAAGACTTCCACGTGTATTAAAATTGGTTACCCAATAATGGAAAACAGACTGGATTTTTAAGGGGGTACAATCTGCATTCTTACTTGCCTTCTAATATCCCTTTTTGTCTCATTCTTGGAGGTTATGTATATTTACTATTTCTCTGTTGTTGAGTCTGTATTTCCATGCTTCCAGTACTGGTTTGTCCCACAGGTTTGGGCATGCTTCTATGGTCCGAACCCTATAGTCAATTAGGCATGCTGGACACAGGTATCCCAATAAAGCCAAGAAGCATAGACAGGAGCAAACACTGGATAACTTATGGGGTGACTTGTGTCCTTAGCAACGGCTTAGAGCAAAGCCAGACCAGTCCAGTGAAGGCACACTAGTGAGGCTACAGCAAGGACAGCTCTCGGGACCCAAAGTATGCCAGTACTGGATTTTCAGGTTGATATTACTTCTGTGTTTGGTTAGTTGTCTTAATGCTCCAAAAAAGAGGATTTGTGTGACCCGAGCAACCAGATTTATTACTTTCTGCAATCTAAGCAATATTAGGTAAAGAAAGATTTATTGCTGCTGTTGATTTATCCATTCAATTTGTGGGCAATAAATATAACTAAAAGGCTTTATGATAGTTTGCATGCAACACGAGTACAAAGCCATTAGATTTTGTCAGAGTCACAGTTTAATTGTTTACCTAAAATGTTTCTGACACTTGAATGCATGGTTACTTACATTGTTGATTTACACAAGCCAAAGGGGTACATCTTATATTAGAGAGGGCCATCATTTTCTCTTATTTTTCTTTCTGTAATGCATTCAAAATGATGAATGGAAGCAATGGATTTTAGCCAATTATATATAATATTTGTGATTTTTGCATGGTTTTTAGTTTTTTTATTTATAATTATAAAAGGGCAGTATGGGTACGTTTTATGAATGTTCTGTTGATGTGATACTAATCATGAAATCCATTAAAATATTTTAACTGCCCTTTGGGTCTTTACTGGCTGTAATACAATCTTTTTTGGCTTGTTGATTTGTTCTACCCAATCACTAGATGTTTTAAGGTTGGTTTGGTGCCACAGGATAAGGACGTTTCATGTTCTTATTACTACTACGCCAGTAATCTAAACACCAAGATTTAAATGTGTAAGCAGCTGTATCAATTTGATCATATGCTACATGGCCAAAAGTATGTGGACACTTGCTCATTGAACATCTCAATCCAAAATCATGACCATTTATATGGAGTTCCCCCCCTTTGCTGCTTTAACAGCCTCCACTCTTCTGGGAAGGCTTTCCACTATGTTGGATCATTGTTTGGCCACCATGCGTGGGGATTTTAGGGTTATGGGTGGCTGCTCGGCCATGGAAACCCATTTCATGAAGCTCCTGACTAACAGTTCTTGTGCTGATGTTGCATCCAGAGGAACTTTGGAACTCGGTAGTGAGTGTTGCAGCTGAGTACAGACTAATTTTACATGCTACGCACTTCATCCCTTGACGGTCCCATTCTGTAAGCTTGGTGGCCTACAAATTTGCGCTTGAGCTGCTGTTGCTCCAAGATATTTCCAGTTCGCAATGACAGCTCTAGCAGGGTAGAAGTATTACAAACTGACTTGTTATAAAAGCGGCACCCAATGATGGTGCCACATTTAAAGTCGGTGAGCTCTTCAGTACGGTCTATTCTACTGCCAATGTTTGCCTATGGGATTGCATGACTGTTTGCTGGATTTTATACACCTGTCAGTAATGGGTTTGGCTAAAATGGCCCTATGGGAACCTCCAATAATACCGGCCTTTAAGGCTGCCTCAAGTCGAGTTGTAATGATTTTTTACAAAGCTAAAGTAGTTTGTTCATTTAATTTTTTTTTTTTTTTTTTTTTTTTAACCAAGGAGGTCGTACAATGGGAAAATATAATATGATTTGGCCCTTGAAGGTCAAGGTGAGAAAAATTGAAAGTTCTTTAGCAAATTAAAATCAAGTAATAAAATTGTTCATAGCCATAATAGTAATTGCTCCAGAAAAGATGGGGAGCACTTGACTGGTTTAGTTATAAATGAATTGGCCTTCATATGTGGCTGTTCAATAATAACGTAAAACATTTACAAACCAGCTCGCAATAAATATCTACAGACGCAATAGCTGTAATAGGAAGTGTATAACTAGTGTCTTCAGAGAACTCATGCAACTGCTTGCCTAGCATGATGGTGGGATATTTTCAGTATCTTGTGAACAAGGTTCTAGATTATGCTGGTGTAGAAGCAGCTGTTTTAGTTCAATTCACTGGGATTGGCAAATCTGAGGTTCTCCGGAAAACAATTTAAGAGACAAAGCTAAACTGTCATTAGGATTTGAAAACACTCTGGGCTTAGTCCAAGTTCAGCACAAACTCTGTGATTTTAGTACAATTCACACACGTAATGGTTGAAAAATATGGTCGATGATCATGTTTTATGATACCTCAGTCTCCGCTAATCTAAAGACCAGAAATGTCTGATACTTTTTTCTAGAAAAGTTGCAAACATACTTTTTTTTTGTCCTACACTGGAGTATAATTGCACTTAACTGATGAGAAATAACGGGGTGTTTTGATGTGTGAAATTAGCTGAAAGGCTGAGATTCAAACTCCGATTTTTCGGGATGAAAGCAGAACTTTTATCCCTTTGCTAAATGGAGCCGGTAACATAATTCTTACAAGGGCCTTAGCATCGTTGTAGGACTTTGAATAAGTTTCTTGCAGCAATTAACAATCATATAAAAACTACAAAATTACGCTGAAAATAAATTGTAAGCTGAATTTATTTTCCAGTGCAAAATTAAAATAAATTAAAATTAAGTTAACCAAAAACTGGTCGAATTTATATGTTTTTCAAAAGTTCATTTTTAATTTGAAGAGGAAACAACACATTGTCCCCAGGAGCAGACATCCTTTTCTTACCTTGTGTATTCAAAACGGTGTAAAGTCGGGTTACTAATAATCCCCTGTCTGGGTAAAAGAGAATTTGGTTTGTTTTTCTTATTTATTATATTTTGCCCTCGGGGATTTATGTCACCAATGGGATCGTGAAATCACACGTTTGTGCTTTTTACGGAATTTAAATGTGCAATAGGATCTTCATAGAATGTCTTAATTAATAAACTGTTAAAAACAATTATTAAATTATTAAATCTAAGTATATTTGCTCTATTTCATAGTGTTAACTATGTAAAATCATAGAGGAAATTTAATATCAATTTAGAATGAAGGATGACTTTTTAAAAATGGTTAATTTAATCATACTGTATAAAATATTTTTTTATATTTTTATATTTTTTAATATGTCTATTCCAGTTATAATAAATGTTTCTCGTCACTTGTCAGTAAAATATATATTTAATGAAATCAAAAGGTAAATGAGAAACGAATCATGAATCCGAGTAGTAGTGAAGTAGTAATACTTGATTAATTTAACCTGGATTAAGGTAGGACTGCTTACTATCGCTGGTACTCACTGGTCTAGTCCTGTTCAAACTGACTATTTTTTACAGTAACGGAGTGGCAAAAATTGACAATCACGTAAATCTAATGCGATTTATTCATTTAATATTTTCAGAATACAACAAACACACACTGGCTAGGCAGAGATGATTGCATTTTGTTGTAAATGTTTTTTTCCGGATACAATTTACTACAGGATGTGCAGTCATCCTGAAAAGGTGTTTTATGGAGAGTAGAGATGCAGTTTAGAGAAATGTTCTGCGGCAGTAAATGAGCTGGTTAAAGCTAAACCGCTCATTCATGCGCAGAAACAAAAAGGTTAGTCTAATACAATAGTTAACACCAATCAAAATGATCCTGTTTCGTAACATTTATGTTTAAAAAATATGGTAAAACGTGGTAAATACGGTTTAAAAATTTATTATTAAAATTTATTAACAAGATGTTGTTTTAAAGTCACCAGCAGTATTCTCAGCGTCCAGGTAAATTCAGGTGATGGCAACATTGTCTTAATAAAACTTGAATAAACCTATAAAGACGGATACGGTCATTAAATAGATGTTAAGACTTTAACAGAGGCTTTGATTCGCGTTAAAGATCCACTCTTCGTGTTCTAGCCTGGTTTTAATGACAAGACAAAGACGATGTTCTATGCAGTTTTGTCTTACCCAGATCCACTTATCACTGTTCATTGGGTACAAGAAGCAGCATGTGTTTATTTGAATAGTAGGTAAATGGACGGGAAAGTTATCAGGGAATGACTACTGAGGCAGGGACACACACAGCCTCTTCGCGGTTAATGTGTAACTGAGGTCCTAGAAACGTTGCCCTTTGACAGAAGGTACCGTGCAAAGAATTAATTTAAGAACTCAACTAAAATACTCTGGAAATGTACTACAGACAGGCGCTTTGTTAAAGATACCGAAAATAAAACGCTTCTTTTGAAATCTGAAGTAAATAACTCAAAATTTAAAAAAAGAAAAAAAATGTAAGACCATTCGACATAATGATAAAGTTCAGTCTTAGTTCTTTGTTTCTTAGTACTGGCTGTCACATTTGATCATTCGGAAACATCTCTTTCAGGTAAGTTTTGTTTTATTCCCGTTCTATATGAGACTACGGGAACATTGTAGATTCTATCGCAATGAACTGTTATGCGTAATTTTGAAAAATGTATTTCAAAAATGATTGGAAAAATATCAATTATATCAGTTTATCAACGCCTTAACAGTTATGGTGTGGGCTTTTAAAAATTGGTTTAAATAAGACAATTAAAATGTGTTGGAGCGTTAAGTATAATTTCTGTTTAGAAGATAGTACTGTCAACAACTTATTTGTTGATAAAAATTACTTATTTACAACAGCAAATAAATTATTTGTTGTTTAGCGACAGTTTCTTATATTATTTGAATTATGCTGAAGTGAGATCTTTATTATGATTTTTCTCAATAGCTTTTTTGATATATATCATACATAATATGATGTCCTTCATGTTGCATTATCCCCTTGAATATTAGTTGAGCTCAATTACATGGTCAATTCGTTGCAGCAAAATTGCAATAGTAATAATGTACCCGAAAGACACGTTTCATTTGCTTAATGACAAATCGTTACGTATGCGTTGTTACAACTACGCTATGAAACAGGCTCTTACGCTATGAAAGAAGCAGCCCTGCTCTGTTCTTTTTTTATCATAATACGTGTCAATTTAAGACATAAATTCAGCATACTCAGTCCTGTTTGCCGCACTAAGATGCTAAAAATATATATAGAGAAAAGAAAAATGTAAACAGTTTGTCCTTCTTGTATCTTGGTGAAGTGATTAGGTTGGAGGACTTAAAATAAAAATGAAACATCCATCAATTGGATTCAATTTCAATTTCAATTTCTGTTTTTTTTTAGGGATAAAATGTCTATTTAATTTTTCTGTTTTAAATCACCCTTACATATATTCACGCATAAATACACAGCAGGTATTATTTGTTTCATTTGCCGTGCCATAGCTTCTCGAAGTTATGAAAAAGATTTGATCTGATTAATAATGGTTGCATGGGACCATTAAGAAACGTTTCTGAGTGAAAAGGTATGAACAAAACGTATAAAAGAAATGTGTATCACCTTAGTACCGTTAATCTTGATTTAATTAATATGATCGGAATGACTTAATAAAGAAACATGCAGGAATCAATTTTTAAAAATTGGAAAAAATTAAATAAAAACTCGTACGGCTATATCTGCGCTCTTGCCAGCACCGTTACCCAATTAACCACTTGGAAGGCACAATTCACTTATTTTAGCTCAAAAAACAACAATCGTAATCGTGCATGTTACATTACATTAAACTATATGTGTTAATGAATATTATTTTAGATCATGAATGGTCCGAAGTAATCATGTGGAACAACACCATGAAAGTGCATAAATTCACCATGAAGACATACCAACACATGAGAAACACGCATGGGTATTATTCATAGAACTGAAAACCCTGTGTGAACACAGAGTTTTAGGGGTTAATCCTAACATAAGTATACATTTAAAGCCTAGAAATAGACTGTGTCACAGCAAAATCATGTGAAATGCTTACTCTCTCTACTGAATTTATCTACTTTTAAAAATTATTTTGTCTTCTACAGCCCCTTTTTCCCCACAAAAATGTGTGTACACACACACACACACACACTCACACTCACACTCACACACACACACACACACACACGCACACGCACACGCACGCACACACATAGAGAGACATTTGATTTTAACCTCAGTGGCTCACTCATTCTATTATTCATGTTGAACCTGGATTGTGTAACTTGCCAACTTTGACCAGGAGTCCCGAGCTGCAATACAAAACTGGCAGAGCACCATCTAGAGTAGGGTGTGAGGTAGGATAAGGTATGCAGTAGGGTAGGGTGGGAAATAGGGTGGGCTTAAGTTGGCATTGTCTGATTTTGACTGCGTAACGGGCAAATTCTATACATTTGATGCAGGAGCCAGTCTAATCTAGTCACCTCAGAAAAAAGCCTTGCTTTAACTCATTTATATTGAATAATCAAATTTAAATGTGTAATTTCCAATTTCATGTTTTCAGCTTGATAAATAATCACCTAGTGTGAGCTGCCTGTACACACTGCAAACAACTTTTGTATGTTCTCTTCCATCATCTTCTACACATGAATCATAAACTCTAAATCCATAGTATCATGACTGAGAAATTTGCACATTATATCAGATTAAAATGTGGGATTTTCGGGTAACTCGTGATCCTTATTTTAGCAGAGCTCTCTATAAGAGGCTAGAAGTAAAGGTGATCTTTCACACTCCACTGGCCTTCCCCACAGAAGAACATTGGGTATAATTTATCCAGGGCAGTGTACCCTGTCGCCTGGGTGATGATGGGATCCATGACCTGTGATATCGCACTAATTTAACTGGAAAAATGCAGGGTCAGGAGTGTGCTGTTGAACAGAGGGTTATGTTAGAGACTGGAAAAAGATAAAGCAAAGATTTAGTGGATACATTTCTATGGTACCAGTGAGCTTTAACGCTGCATTTTCAGTTTATTTTACGTTTTACTGGCTTAATAGGTGTCATTGTTATAGAGGTGTTTATTTTCAATGTTCCTTGATAAGAAAAATTCTCATAAGAACTAACAATAACACTCATTAACAATTTTCAGAATATAAACTAAATAACTCTGTACTCCAGCTGCTTGAAGTTTATTAATTGTCTAAGCAATTGTCCATTTGACTGGTTGAAGTGGCGTGTTCTGAATAAAGTAAAATATATTTTTAAAATGATCCCGTTTTTTTTACATTGCGATAGAACACAACTAATTTAACTGATACATGAAGAGCAGTCAATAACTAACATATTAAAGTATTGGACTTAATCTAGATCATGTCGTTAGCTGGTTGTAGCTCTGATTCCCCAGCAGTGGAGAATCACTGGAGTGGGTGGGAATCGACAGGGGTTCTTTTGGCGCCACGCCAGCTTGCGTCTACTCTGCATGCTTCCAGGGTGCTAGCAGGTTAGCAGTGTGTTAATGTTGTTTTTCTACTCTAATGCGTAAACTGAAGCATCACCTTAAAATGCAAATGCATATTTAAGAATTTTCAGAATAAACACAGTTAAAACACTTTCATATGCCTTCATATCAACTAATGTCAAATTTTGTTTCTTTGGAAGTATATCAGTGTCTGAGGAATACCCAGTTAAATCTGAGTAGTCTGTGAGAAGGTTTTATATAAAACATTTTATATTTTAATATATATTTTATTTAACTTAGAACAAAACGAATAATGGTTTTCTAAAAGTGAGAGATCTCTTTTCATTATATTCATATTTTTTATTAATTTATCATCGGACAACATTGTTTTAAATAATAAAAAACAATGTCCTTCTAATCGACCTAATTGACCTTCTGAACTAAAGAATGAAATTTTACAGAGAAACATACAGCAGCTTTGTTAAAGCACATTTTTAAAATCCTATATCTTAAAGCAGTAAAGTAAAAAAAAAAAAACTGTTTATTGTTTTAAAGAGATGTAATTAATTAATTGATTTGTTTGTGTATTTAAACAAATTCAAGTTTTGTCTTTCAAACTGGCCTTCATCCTGATTTAGTCACAAATGGCAAATTGAATTTCTGAAAAGGTTTTTTTTTTTTACAGGGAATGTTGGAGCTTCATCCTAATAAAGACGCAGATCATTAGGAGACTTACAGAGAAGGTCAGAGATGCTATCTTCAAAAGGCATGTGCACTGCGATGTAAATTCTGATGTACACTGATTTTTTTTATTATATGAGAAAACCACGGGTAATGGTGATGCCATTATAAAATAATTACAATTTAATCACAAAAAAAAAAAAATTAATTAGCAGTTATCCAAAACAATAATATCCAGTAGAAAGAAAAAAACAACAACATTTTTCCAGGTATTTTAAAGCCACAAATTCTGCCTTATAGGACATTCTCTTTCATGCAATTTTCTTTAATCTCTTCCTTAGGATAATGACAAGATGACCTGGACATGATCATTTGGTGGCTTGGTGGAGAGCAAAAGTACTTTTCTTTTGCCAGTGCAACAGTCCAATGCTTTCTCAGGTTGACACATTATGGGTAGAATTATATTAACAGTATGGGCAAGGACACACCAGTCAGCGCTTTCCTGGATCCTTAGCCTTCAGCATAGGTTTTAACATTTCCTGACTTACTTCTCCCTAGCCAGTAAATTAAATTTAAAATGAGACTTTACCTATACTATTTGGTCCTTTTGGGGTCCAGTGGTGCAATCGCCACATATGGTCCCCACCAGAGAGCCCAGAAAAAAGGGGACATCATCTTGGGGGGGCTTTTTCCAATTCATTTTGGTGTTGCTTCCAAAGACCAGGATTTAGCAGCACGGCCGGAGTCAACAGAGTGTGTAAGGTAATAATGATTAACACATTTCCCTGGCTTCTTTTAAAGTAACAATGTTACTTTAATGTCAGTCATCCAGACAACATTGTCATTGAGAAAGACGTTGCTACTAAAATTGCTGTTTATAACTATTAAAAATTTTGGAATATTAGTTCAGTCCTACATTTTTGTTTTGCTCTTTCAATCATAGTTTAGGGCCGTATTTTCAGTTCCATTCAACTCTGTCTATATAGTTCATGGGGTAGCTGTGGAAGTGTGAACTGAACAAAGGTGCTCTTTAAACTTCCTGATTGTCCTGATTGAATCAAATCATACCAACATGTTTTTGACCTGTTCTTGTCCAACAAACTATCAGTCATTCAAAGATATAACAAAATGTATTCAGTGGGATATAATCAGGGTGTCAATGTCTGCCTTTTCATGACACAAAAATTTTAAACTTATTGCTTGTATTTTAATTATTAATGGTATCAGAATATTTGCTGATATATTTTCTATCTCTCAGCTGCTAAATATAATGCTTTTCTTGGCAGATACAACTTCCGTGGGTTCCGATGGTTACAAGCCATGATCTTTGCTATTGAAGAGATCAACAATAGCAGCACACTTCTGCCCAATATCACTCTTGGTTATCGGATCTTTGATACCTGCAACACTGTATCTAAGGCCCTGGAGGCCACTCTCAGTTTTGTGGCACAAAACAAGATTGACTCCCTCAACTTGGACGAATTTTGTAACTGCACTGAGAACATCCCTTCCACTATCGCCGTAGTAGGTGCCACTGGATCAGGAGTTTCAACGGCTGTGGCCAATCTGTTGGGCCTATTTTATATCCCACAGGTGAGTACTGCTTTTCTTTTCATCATCATAATCGATAACCAGTAATAATGAACACAATGTATTGGGTGTTTCTGTTGTATGAAAAACATTCATGTGAGAGGTGATATGATCCTTTTCTGTTGTTTGTAATGCTGTATCCAAAAATGATGGCAGCTGGTTTGAGCTCACTTTACATAATAGGGCAATCAACGCATTAGTTTTATTTCTGTGCTGTAACATTTCACTGCTGTTTATATAAATTATTGTTTTATTCTTCCCGAAAAATTGCTGTATGTTCATACTCCTTTATTAAATAAAATAAATGTTGTACATAGAAAGTAACTGAAATGTCTAAACATGTTTTTGACGTTTATATATTAGACTACAATAGACAAAAATAATAATAATGAAAAACAAAACTAGGGTAGGATAAAATTAAACATGCAAAATAATTGGGTTTCTATGTTCCGAACAACACAATATTCATTGTTGAACAGGAAGATTTATAGAAGTTATCATTTTTGCATGAATTTTGTTGTATTTTACATCACTTTCACCCACACCTCTTATTCTCTCCCATGATTAAGATCAGCTATGCCTCTTCAAGTCGTCTGCTCAGCAACAAGAACCAGTACAAATCCTTCATGAGAACCATTCCTACTGACGAGCACCAAGCCACTGCCATGGCAGACATAATTGACTTCTTCCAATGGAATTGGGTCATAGCGGTTGCATCGGATGACGACTATGGTCGGCCAGGCATTGAGAAGTTTGAAAAGGAAGTGGAGGAACGAGATATCTGCATACATCTGAATGAGTTGATCTCACAATACTTTGAAGAGGAGCGCATTCAAGCCCTAGTGGATCGAATTGAGAACTCCTCTGCCAAGGTAATTGCTGTTTTTGCTAGCGGGCCAGACATGGAGCCGCTCATCAAGGAGATCGTAAAGCGAAATATCACAGACCGCATCTGGCTAGCCAGTGAAGCATGGGCTAGTTCATCACTAATTGCCAAACCTGAGTTCTTCCATGTAGTCGGTGGAACCATCGGCTTTGCGCTCAGGGCAGGCAAGATACCAGGATTTAATCATTTTCTACAGCAGGTACAACCCAAGAGGTCCTCTCACAATGAATTTGTCAGGGAATTCTGGGAAGAGACTTTTAACTGTTACCTGGAAGACAGCCCAAGGCACCAAAGCAGGGGTAATGGAAGCACTAACTCCAGACCTACTTGCACAGGAGAAGAAGACATTATGAGTGTAGAGACGCCATACCTGGACTACACTCATTTACGCATCTCCTATAATGTGTATGTGGCTGTCCACTCCATTGCACAGGCCTTGCAGGACATTCTTACTTGCACACCTGGGAATGGACCCTTCACCAACAACTCCTGTGCTGACATTAAGAAAGTAGAAGCATGGCAGGTAAAAGTGTGTTCCTAAGGAGTATAAGAGGTTCTGAGAATACTAAATTTTAACAAGGAATAAGTTCATATTCTTAAAACTTTATTAAGCCATCTTAAAATGTTTACCAAATTAAAAGCAATATTTCCAAGAGTTTTATGTAGCCAACCTCAAATCATTCCATTTATTGTAGACCTTTTATATCAAGCAGTGGTACTGATTTCATTTTCCTGCCGCTGCACAATAAATGGAGGCTAACCACAATAAAAGTGGTTAGTGGTAAAAAGCAACACCACTTGTAAAAGTGCACGCATTGTATTGTGTATGATTACGTCTGAAAACTTCAAAAACTGAACATTCTCTGCTAGGTTCTCAAGCAACTCAGACACTTGAACTTCACAAACAGCATGGGTGAGCAGGTGGACTTTGACGAGAGTGGGGATTTGCTGGGAAACTACACCATCGTCAACTGGCACCGTTCCCCTGAAGATGGCACTGTGGTGTTTGAGGAAGTGGGCCACTATAACATGCATGCCAAGAAGGGTGCTCGACTTTTCATTGATAAGACCAAGATCCTGTGGAATGGTTATCTTAAGGAGGTACGTTGTTTTAGGCCAGAGTGGCTCTCCCATTGTTGCACAAACTCTATCATTATTAAAATATCTTGTCACTGGCACTCTGGATGTCAATATTGTTAAGGTAATAGACATTGTAGCCAATTTTAGGATTGCAGCATTTGATATACTCAATTGTTTACCTACATTTGATTTGGATTATTAGTCTGGCCTAGATGAAGTAATCCCATTAAGGAGCATTTATTTCCCTCTATTTATCTTGGAATAGGTGCCTTTTTCCAACTGCAGTGAAGACTGTGAACCAGGGACCAGAAAGGGCATTATAGAAAGTATGCCGACTTGTTGCTTTGAGTGCACCGAGTGTTCAGATGGAGAATACAGTGATCACAGAGGTAAGCTGTCTCACGCCCACACTCTGAGTCTACATCTTTTTTTGTTTTGATTCCACCAATTTAATTAACTGCTTTATCTTTTTTTCAGATGCAAGTGTTTGCACCAAGTGCCCGAACAATTCATGGTCTAATGACAACCACACATCCTGTCTTCTTAAAGAGATTGAGTTTCTTTCATGGACAGAACCATTTGGGATTGCTCTGACACTGTTTGCTGTTCTTGGAGTCTTCTTGACATCTTTTGTTTTGGGAGTCTTTGTCAGATTTCGCAACACCCCTATCGTAAAAGCAACCAACAGGGAGCTCTCCTACCTGCTCCTGTTTTCGCTCATCTGCTGTTTCTCCAGCTCTCTAATCTTCATTGGGGAGCCTCAGGACTGGACCTGCCGTCTACGCCAACCGGCTTTCGGGATCAGCTTTGTTCTCTGCATCTCCTGTATTCTGGTGAAGACTAATCGGGTTCTTCTTGTGTTTGAGGCTAAGATCCCCACCAGTCTTCACCGCAAGTGGTGGGGTCTAAATCTGCAGTTTCTTCTAGTGTTCATGTGCACATTTGTGCAAATTATGATTTGTGTAGTCTGGTTGTACAATGCACCTCCCGAAAGCTATAGCAACCACGACATGGATGAGATAATTTTCATTACTTGCAACGAGGGATCTTTGATGGCCCTAGGGTTCCTTATAGGGTATACCTGCCTACTGGCTGGAGTCTGCTTCTTTTTTGCATTTAAGTCTCGTAAACTACCTGAGAACTTTAATGAGGCAAAATTCATTACCTTCAGCATGCTAATCTTCTTTATTGTCTGGATATCATTTATCCCTGCTTACATCAGTACCTATGGCAAATTTGTGTCAGCAGTTGAAGTAATTGCAATTTTGGCCTCCAGCTTCGGATTGCTGGCCTGCATCTTCTTCAACAAGGTATACATCATCCTCTTCAAACCTTCGAGGAACACTATTGAGGAGGTGCGATGCAGCACAGCTGCCCATGCCTTCAAAGTAGCTGCTAGGGCCACTCTGCGGCACAGCACGGTATCCCACAAGAGGTCAAACAGTGTGGGGGGCTCCTCTGTCTCCACGCCATCCTCCTCCGTCAGCTTCAAGAGCAATGGAGATGAGCCTACCTCTCCAGCTGGCCGACAGAGAAGCTGCAAACCCAAGGTAAGCTTTGGTAGTGGCACAGTCACACTTTCTCTGAGCTTCGAGGAGTCAAGAAACAACTTAACGAAGACTGTAAAGTACACCAACAAGAGGAACTCTCTGGAAGGCAAGGACAGCGATGACAGCCTGATGAGACACAAAGCATTACTTCCCTGGCAAAACAATGAGACTGGCAGTGATATTAACCTCAGGGCAGCCAGCAACCCATCACATGATTCTTTTGGAGTCAACAAAAGGGAGGAAGAGGAGGTCCATGACTGAAAAACTGCTTCCTTTCCATCAGCACGCTCTGTAAATTTGATAGACCTACGTTGACTAAAAAGTGTTAATAGGAAAAGAAAATACGTATTTCTAGGTGTAACTTAAAAGCAGATGTATAAAATGTACTTGGTGTGCTCTACTGGAAAATCCTATCGTCTCCTTCTAAAACAAGCCAGTGATGTTGTTTTTTGTAGTTATTTTGTTTTGTGTGTAGAAACTATCTGAAAAGTATGTGTGAAACTGATGGAACGTATTTTGTTATTTTATAAACTAATAACCCAGCTCTCAAAAGACGCTTTGAGTTGAATTAAACAGACTTTGACCATGATATCGGTAGAACTGAATACAAAATTCTTAATTTGTAATGTAAATAGCATTTTGGGACTTGTTTTCTTTATTAAACAACCCATACAAAAACACATTATGAAACTGCATTCATGCAGCCCTTTTT
>JAOVYW010000033.1:521800-541512 GCA_025775045.1 Hiodon tergisus
CATTTTGGGACTTGTTTTCTTTATTAAACAACCCATACAAAAACACATTATGAAACTGCATTCATGCAGCCCTTTTTAAAGCACCCTCTATTTTTTTGTAGTTAAAGTCTCTTATTCCTGAAAAATAAGTTGCTATATGTTTCACCTAACCTGTATAATCATATTTTATATGATGTTAAAGTACTGTGGAACTCCATAGAATTTCTCAAACATACAAATGTTCAAAGAAAAGTATGCCTGTTAAAAAGTGTTTAAAAAAATAAACAATAACCAGCATCTATGTTGTCTTCCTTGCATCGTTGCCATTTGCAGAGTCAAAGGTTTTAATGGTATAATCATATTTCAGCTTTTCAACACTGATTAAAACATGCAAACCCTTTTTCGTGGTCTAAAAGATGCTATTTGCCGTTTTGGTTTGTTGTTCAGGACTTGCCCACCTTAGGACAGAAAACATATATTTGACATAATATTCCCCAAATTTGTAAGAATGAACTTTTTCTACATTGTGTATTCCTAGAAATCAACAACCTTTGTCAAGCTAATTTGGTTTTTATAATTACGGTTTGTCTTTAGGCACAACTTGCTCCAAAGTAGGGGTAAGTTAAGCATATGCTCACGGGAAGTCGAATTCTATGGGAGTATAATGTACCACTTTTTTTCACACAATAAAATATAAAAAAATAGTTAAAACCAGTTCTAGTATCCTTAAATTTACCTTCGCTATCTCCAAGACATGCTCCTCAATTCCCTCATCCTCAAGCAACAGCAAGAAAACCGGCCCAGAAAAGCCAGCTAATTTCCTTAAACTAAACAGTTATGGCTGTCAGAGTGCAGTTGTATTTCCAATATAGTAAGGAACAGTATGTATGGAAATTGTGGACAGTTGTTGTCTAGGAAAGGGCAAGTATATGGATCAAATGTAACCAGCTGTGCATGGAACTTCAATCAAAAATCCTAGTAAATCGTCTGCATGTTTGAACCATCGTTGTTTAATGTGTTAGTAACACACTCAAGGAGAATTCCCAAATTCCCATAGGGGTAAGGCCTTCCCAACTGCAACTTATCTCAATGATCTGGTAATTTCAGAGACCAAAGGGAATCAAAATTTACAGAGCCCAAGGGAAATTTTTATTGCAATTTAAAAAACACTGTTGCAATAAAGCATCACATCAACAACAAACAGAAAAAACATAATTAAACCGGTAAGATATTTAGAGATATTTGCTAAGGAGCTGGCCTATAGCGTAAATGCTGCAGGTTTCATTAAAAAATAAAATAAAAACCAAGGCAATCAGATAAAACCAGCAATTTCGCATGACAAAGGTAGTAACGGACCAAGACACATTAAAAAGCAGGAAAAAACCAACGTATTATGTTTGGGGTACATCATGTCAAGGTAAATATATAGACAATTACAACCAATAACTGGTAAATAGTTCTATCAGGAAAGAAATGGAGAATCCAGAAAAATGAAGATTCTCAAAATTGGTGGCAACAATGAAAACGTAAGCTGCACCTTAGGATCCATAATTAGCTTCATCAAAAGCTTTTCGTGCTCTCTTCAGCTCCTCGTTCATTGTCAGCAGATCCTTAACCCTGGCAAACTTTCTAGGATCCTTCCTGATCAGAAAAACTATGTCTTCCACTTGAACTCTACCTTGCCGCCCAATTGACATTGCTTTGTGTGTCTAGTAGTAAAAAAAGAAATTTGGACACAGACACAGGCACACACACGATTAGAAGCATTTAGAATATAACCACTGTAGAACAAGCAACAATGGGTAAATTATAACAACATTTCAAGGAATTTTGAAATGAATGAATGAATGATTTATTTATTAAACAATAACTAGAACATCTAGCACTCCACTCTAGAGCAGTCCGAAGGCCACATGAAGGTCAAAACTAACCAAATATTTAAGATTACAAACACAACATTCACCCAAATTTGTTTACCAAGTAGTTAGGATATGTACCGAACACAATTATAATACAGTAAATGTTTTTAAAAAAACTATTTTCATGCATTGTTATGAAACAAAAATATAAAAATCATACCATTTCGGTGATGAATTCTATCACAAGGTCTTCCAAAATATCCACAGATTCTGTGTAGGGATTTTGGTCATCACCAAACCCGTACATCATACAACGAACTATTGTGGGAGGGGAAAGAAAAAGGACAAAACAATTCAGTGCATTTCAGGTTAAAAAAAAAAAACGGTTACATGAAATACAGAAATTATTGTTTATAGCTTACTTTTTAGGAAAAAACGATTTCCATTCACCAATTTGAATAGCCAATTGTGCATTTGCATCTGGCACACAAAGCCCTTTTTTTACCACTTATGGAGAAGATGTGGAAAAAGCAACATTTCTCCTGAACTTGTGGGTGCCCATTAAAACACCCCAAATCACTGTTTAGGAAATGTGGAAACTCCCTTCACATTCAGGATTAGGCTTTGCCAGTTGTGCCCCAGCACTCAGGTACTCCCAGTTGCAGTGGGTAAATTACATGATTCATTTCCAGATCTCCAGACACAGGAAAGCCCCATTATGGGCTCAGCCATTTTTCCAAATATACCTTAGCAATACAGTACAAGATGTTTAGGATACCAGCTAAATTAACACATATAAATATACACCGACTCCTCACGACCGAGTCGTCGTTAAGCGAATTGGTCGATAAGCGAGGAAAGCCTCTTACCGATATTTCAAGCACACTGTACTGGTAGTGGGTTGTGTCAACCAGCTTTAGATATTGTTTTAATGTCACCATTGCACCATCTATAACAGAATAATTCTTCAGTGTTTATACAGTAGAGTTTACACGCGCTGCCGTATCCACGACCAAAGTTCTCGTACGGCGTCCAATACAGAGTGGTTGGAGAGCTGGTCGTAAGTCCGCGCGGTAGTTAAACAGGTAGGTCGTTAAGTGAGGAGTACCTGTATTTAAACACTTACAAAAACAGACCAACGCTTAAATGGTGGAATCAAAAGCTACGTTGCAGCAACTGCCAGATACTAAACACCGGTGTTGTCGGCCTTACGTTCTTTGGAGAAAAGTCTCTTTCTCTTTCCATGCCCCCCCTCTGCTCCGATCGTTCCATCTTCAACATCTTCATCAAACTGAAGGGACAACATCTACATGTCAAAACTCGACAATTTTCCCAGCAGACTCGTTTTTCAAATGGACAGTGATGTCAACGAACTTGCTGTATTCTATGGACAGGATGAAGCACTCAAACCCCACAAAGCTGTAATGTACATGTATGTTCCATTTGTTGGTGTTACTGTATCCCACATTCGCAGAAATAATGCCAGAGACATCGCTTTGAATGACTGTATTTATGCTTAAGATATGATTTGCCACAATTCTTTAATAGGGTTACTGTAGATATGTAAACGTGGCAACGGCACAAAAAAAACGAAAAAATAATAAAAATAAAAAACTTCCTTTGAAATGTTCCTACCACAGCGCAAACTTACTGACAACAGCACCATTTTGAAAATGTTTTATTTATTAATTTATTTAACTCGGCCACTGCTTTGATTACTATTTTGCAAACGTCCCTCACCTGACGTGCTAATTTAGGTACTAAAGACAACAAATACTTAACGTTACCCCAGTATCATCCTCCTCTTCCGCCATTACGGTTTGAAATTACCCACCAAAACCGATTTAATTCAATCAGAACAGACTAGATCCCTCTTTCACAAACTCGTTTTAAAAATCCAATAGCCGAACCGTGAACTATAGCTGTTATGATCATTGGAAGACCACGCTAGAAAAGACGGAAGTGATTCTACTTATTCTGGTTTATTGGCATTTATTACAAATTCTAAAGGTGAATACCGCCACCTACCGCCCAGGAGGGTGGAGTGGATCAGGTCAAACGTTCACATTCCATGCTGTTCTGCAGCAGTGACTGCAGTGCAGTCTTCTAACACGCAGGCATGTTCGAATCTTAACCTCCAAAAGATACAAGATACACGTTCACCTACCCGCACAGCAATCGTAACCTGCAATCCGTATAACATTAATTAGAGACCAATAACATTCCCATAAACCTAATTCAGGTGAATCATTTGAGCTGCTAACTGTGCCATGCTATTTATTAATTTAATTAAAATAATAAATTTATGTCGAATAAATTCACACCGGTATGATAGAAGTTTACCCGTGATAATCTATTCTCAGATTTATATACATACTCAACCATGGCACTCCACTAAAATGGTATAACATAGCCTTTGCCCCTGTCCAGAGAGACCCAAAGACGTGTAACTTTTTACCTACAGGCTTCATCTTTGCATTTAAAAAAGGGGGTGATGAAGTGATGAACACTTTTCAAGTATTTTTAATTAGATTTTATCTAAGACTGGATTCATGTTTGTTTTTTTCAATTTTCTTTTTAATGTGAATATTTTCATTTAAACGTTTAGTATTCAATCTGAATACTGTTATCGGTAAACGTACGACTTTTCTTTTACCTGTACACTTATAAAATTAAATATTTCTCCCCCCTTTGTTCCAAACATTGGTTAACACTAATACAACATAAGAAAAAAGAAAAATACTTAAGCCTCTCTGAAACTTGGGGTTGAGAATTCTGTGTTTTATGGCTGAGCGGATAATTACCACTCGTATTTGGTTGAGTTCTGGGTGTGATGAAGCATATAGAGCCAAGACGCTTGATAAATTGAATTAAGATTCATTCACTTGCCTGGAGACAAAAACACTGTGAAATATGGTATTGGTATAGGAAAACCTTAAAAGACCAAAAAATAACAAGTTGTTATCCACAAACCAAGATTACTAAACATCACTGTGACCCTCAAATCCCTCTGTGGGATCACGTCCCAAACATTACATACGACCCATCATGAAACTACAGTAATGCCACCGACTCTCCTGGCTCTCCAGAACAACATCAAAGGACTGTTAAAGAGGTTGATCTCAAAGGGCTCCTCACCCTCTCTCTTACAGTTTCTGTATATAAAGGAAGTCAAATTGAGGATAAAAAGTGCATCGCACAGACCAGGCAGGTATCATAATGTGATGAGGAGAAATGTGCAATTTTCTGAGGAATTTTATGGTTTTATTTTATTATACCACCAGATGGGGGAGGTGGGTAAAATATTGGGTTAACTTTTAGAAAGACATCCATATTTCCAGTTCTAAAACCAACTTAGACAACTTAGAAACATTTTTATGGTTATGAGGATGTCATTGACAACTTAAACAAGTAGCCTACCGCCTATGGCCTGCACAGAGACCCAATTCCTTGTAAATATTATTAGAGTTTTTTCAAGGATTTTGGATAGGTTAGGTAATTGTCTGATTTTGTTGCCAGATTTGATGTCTTAGTAGTTGTCTTAATTACAGACATTTTAAGGAATTGAATAGGATTTAGATTTAGATAAATTTATCACAAAATGGTATCTTAATGTCTCTCCTGTGTAATGTCTCCCGAGTAACAGGCTCACAGGCTTTGGCAGTTTGTGCCAACTATGGGCTCTCTACTAGGTGTTGCTATGCCCCTCTCCCCCGAAGTTCTCTTGCTGCTGATTCCTGTATGATCTTCATGCCTATATAATAGCCATTATCAGCCAAGAGCCAAGAGTTTTTACTAATCTTCACATTTTAATTTGTTGACTGCAGAACTACTGCAAAATTGATCTTTGCATGATCACGATCAACTTTACCCTAGTCTCACCATCCCGTAATCATTGTTAATATTTACCGAGTAAATCTTTCTGTGAAAACTTGGAAACATTTTTTTTTGTAAATCCTTAAGAAATGAGAATAATAGCTGCAATTTTTTCTGCAGTCCTTTACACAACAAGCTGTGCCCAGCAAGCTGCCCTACACCAACCCCCGCCCGTTGATGGATTTTATTAAACATGAGGGCACATTGGACACAAGCATGTGTCTGCAGAAACTCATGTCTGCAGTGCAGCAGTTTTCTTCTGGCGGTGCCCCAGGAGTTTATGGGCTGCCTGTAGATTTAATAATAATTTTTGGAGCTGAATTGGGAGAGATTATAGAGGGGTGTTTTAAAAAAAGCACTACCAAGCAGTCCAGTCACTGTTGTCAAAAATCTCTAGTTACCATAACAAACAAGTCCAGTAGCTCTGCTCTCCACAGACATGAGCATTATGATTTCAGTGTACAGGTCTAGTGAAAAAAGATAATTCAGAGATCACTCTTACTGCAGATGTGAAAGATTAAATAACTATGCACAACCTTGTGACAAGAAAGCTTGTGTCTGAATCTTGAGTAATCAGAAAGAAAGTTAAATTTATTAAATTATTAATTCATTTTTACAATGTTGGGCAAAAACTTGTAAAATATCAAAGCAGTATAGACAAGAAAGAAATATTAATATAATTCAACATGCAAAACAACCATAAACAACTTCATGCATACAATGCACAAGTGCGTTACTTCAAAGAAAAAAAACTAGAGGTGGCGAGAAATTCAAGGATTAAAATATAGTTTTACTTACACACTGAGTGGCCACATAATTAGCTACACCTACCTAGTAGCTAGTTGTTCCCCCTTTTGCTCTAAGAACAGCCTTAAATGTTTGGGTATGGATAAAACAAGGTGTTGAAAGCGTGCCAAGGGATTCTGGCCCATGTTGACATTGCAGGGTTTTTTCCATTGAAGGGACTCTGTATGAGATGTGTCTTGCGCCAGGTTTGCTACTCTTAGCCCAGTCAAATCACTAGCTCAGAGGTAAATGGCCTGTGGCTTTTGGATCAAAGTCATAGCACCCTGTAGCCCGCTCTTGCTCCATTGACTTTTTGTCTTCTGGCTAGCGACTTGGTTCCTCGTCTTGGTTTGTCTGTCCGTAATTCCCTTAGTCTTTGTTGAGTTCCCTCTGTCCCTCCCTGACTGGCACAGAGTCTTCCGATGGGCTTTCCCCTCAGTCTGTCATAGACAACCTTGCCTTGACACTCAGACCACAGACTGATGACGACAGATGCCCTCTGTGAGGCCGCTCGGTCTCGGGCAGCCTCTCAGACATATGACAGAATCACCATCACTGCATTTCCCTGCCGTGGGCTGCTTCAGTCCAGACCGTGCTGTCTTTCAACAGATGCCCATTAAGTAATTCACCCTGTCCTTGGATCGATGCCCCACAATAAATGCTTCACAATTATTTAGTCAAAATCATGGACTGCCTTGCAGCCTTATGTCAGAAACCATTAAATCCTATTGGTAACTTAGTTATAAGACCCTGCCACAAACTTGCATGCTGTTTAGTGGTCTTCATGGGATAATTACAGGATTTTGGGATGGAAGAATACAATCCTGACCTTGTTTGCTTACTTACAGTTGCCCTAACCATGTGCACCTGCAACACTTTACACAAGTTGCAATGCTGCAAAATGAATGTACTACACCACCTTTTTTAGATTGACAACTCATTTTTCAATGCATTCACTTTCAAAATGTTTGTACAGTGTTTAATAAAATGTTTAGTCTCAGGATAAACACATCACAGTTCAAACATTGTTAACAAGTCTCTTCAGTCGATCAGTTCAGAAGTTATCAGCACTTGACCTGGTAGAGACCAACTTTTATCATTGAACCTGAATCCTTGATGGAGATTATACTGGTTCGCTGCTCCTGGTACACTGAACTGGGCCTGTGTCCTTGGTCTCCATAGGAACGTTGTCACTGTGTGCCCTTTCTGACGGCAGATCAGAATCCCCTGTAACCTAAAGAACAGATGGTTGATCAGATATATAATGGGTGTCTGCTTCTTCATCAGGGTTAACTCAGCAAGTGGCGCTAGTCTGCCTCAAGTGGCGCCTGATAAGCTTCCAATCTCCAACCTTGAGCAGTTTGAACGTCTTTCATCCCATTTGATTGTGGATACCAGGACTACAGTGTGTCAGTTTAATTCCCCATTGCAAAAGGCCTTGCAAAGTTTTGCACTTGGCCACTTGAGAAGTGTACATGATGATGTGCACACGATGGGCTTTGCCAGGAGTGTAGGAGATCTGTACATTGCAACGTTATACCTGGAGCAGCATTTTCTGTAATCTTGCTGGAGCTTTTCCAAAAGCTTGGAGTGAATGGAGTGAATGGTCTTCAGCAGCTTGTGATCAGACCTGTGTTCACGCCAAAGACATATTGATGAAAGCTTTTCATAGAGGACACAATGACAAGCAGCTCTAATTCCTTTCTGCATTTGACAAAGCTTGGGATGCGTGCACTATTGATTTCTCATCTTGCATAAGGCAGGCATCTAGTCTATTGTTGGAGGCTCCATCCTGCACAGTGAGCTGTTTTGCGGGGACATAAAACCTGGGCACAGGTGCCTGAGGGAGGGCAGGTTTGAGCTGCGTCAGGGCTGTGTTGTGTTTGCTGTCCCATCTCCAATTTGTCTCCTTGCACAATTGCTTTCTGAGAGGTGCAGTAATTGATGTTGGAAATGCACTGTGCCAGATATCTCATCATGCCTAGCAGGCGTTTTAGGCCTTTGTGTTTTCAGTTTTATTTTCTTAGGATCTGGCCTTACTCCATCAGGTGTATTAGCATGTCCCATGTTCTCGACATTTACTTTTTATATTATTTAAATTATATTGCTTAAAATTAAAATTCAAAAAAATGTATTGACCTACTGTGCACATTCCAGTTTTGCATGAAGGACGTTTGTTTGCATGTTCTTCCTCTGGATGCAGCGACAATAATAAACAAGTTTGAACCACCATGTTAAAATCTAATAATGCTGCATCTGATGCTGCATCATTTATCATGGTTCACTCTTCTTTTTATAAAACAAATAATTGGCTGTGCAAAACCAATTGTTTACTTTTCTCTTTCAGAAAAAAAAACATGCTTCATTCTAATCAGGCTTTTGAGCATAAAATTCAAGAAAGACAATACATCTCTCCCTGACTCAGCCCTTTAGATCACTGTTTATTCCATATTGTGTGATCACACTGATACATGCACTTAAATTAGTCTTTTCCAACCCTTTTCTCTTGACTGCTAGCTGAATACCCTGATGGCACTCAGTGATATTACAGTCTGGTTTATCAACAAAAGCAAGCAATATACACACTCAGTTAAGCAAAAAGGCCATGTGAGCCTTTGTTTAAAATTGGAGAAGAAGGGCCGGAGGAGGAGACGCATTGTGATCTCAATATTCTACCAGGTTATTAGAACAGAGAGATTGGCATGGCTGTGTTATGCACACAAGTGGCATTAATACAGCTTCCATTTATTTTAAAACCCAATGCGATACAGGACGTGGAATGAGAAACACACAGACTACTCCCCCACCACTCATTCACTTTGACAGCTGCACAGTTGAAAGCTTAATTATACTAAAAGGTTTCCGCATCACTCGCTCTTAGCTGCTCGTACTACTCACACCATTGGGAATGAAATGAATGTAATGGATATTTTTTGCTAGGTTTTTCAGGATACACAATCTTGATTGTCATGAAGAACGACGTCACGACAACCTATACCAGTGATACTCAATTGCATGAAGGGGCGGGCCATTGTTAGTAAGCCAAAGATATATTAATGAAGATAACAATGATTTCGATTTGGACATGATGGCGAAATAAATACGAAATCCTCCATCCAATTAGGATTGAATTTTCTGTTTTCAGAGTAAATTTTATGATGCCCAATGTTACTGGAGTTCATTTCAATGACCACTACTCTAACAGCTTCTAACTAACATTAGTTTTTTTCTGATTTAATACAATTTTGATGAGCCAATTCACCAATGTTTACATACGCACTGTATGAGTTCTCGCTATTAACTAATAAGATCATACAACTATATCTTCTTGAAATCATATCCATTATGATTAGTAGAATGGAAAGTTTGGTTTGGATTTAATGTGACGGCTGATGACGTTGGAGGTCAAAAGTTATCTGGTGCGCTGCTGATAATTGCAAATTAAAAGTTCACGCAGTCTTGCAGTCTCAGTTTAGTAATGTCTATAGACAAAACGGTTCCAAAAGGTATTAATTGGCCTCCTTTGTAGTATAAAGGGGGATGTCTTGATGGTTCTTAGTAGCCATTATGTAGAGGATTGTGACAAGATTAATTAAGAGTTTTATTTTTAACTATTTAAGTCTATGCGGCCTTTTTACAATACATTATGTGATCTATCTGTGGTCTACCTATTTTTTGGAATCTGTAGAATTCCCCAGCAGTATATTTAGAAACAAGTCCTACATCAAATAAATACAGTTTTGATAAATTAACCAGAGACAATATGAGGTAACGTTCAGGGAAGAGGCTTAAAATGCTAATTGGCCTTCACTGGTCGGAAGGGGTGTGACTGAGGGCTACTTTAAATCCATGCTGTCCTAAGTAAATCACCCTGGTGCTGACAATTGCTTTTTGCAAGGGTATCCTTTGTGCTGAGTGGATCATTAAACATTTCGTCTCTTGGGGAGCCAGTGGAACGAAATGTATGCATGCACATACAAAACTCACAAGCACTGCTGGTTCCTCTTGTACACTCTCTGCTCTGAGATCATTGATACAATTTGAAACAAATGCTACATGACTTTGAATATTTGTTTCTTGTTATATAGGGACACAAAAGCTTTTCAAGACAAGTTTGTGCTTTCAGGCAATATATATCCAAAACAAGACATGAATTAAGATAAAAGTTCCTTATTATCCATGCTGTAATTAGCACACATAAACCTGGGAAATGACTGAATAGTAAAAAGGCTTCAAACAGTTAATGTGTGACTGCAGTTTTCCATGTGAAATCTTAAGATTTTGCTATGACAACTGTGCTAAATATAGAGATGTGTTTGAAAATGAAATGAAAGCATGTAAACGTTTTCTGAGTTATAAATATTAAACTGCTAAAACTGACCTGACCCAGCTGCCCAGCCTCCCTCATGTTCAACCCATGGGTGTTTTCCTGATAAACTAGAGTTGTCTGGATTTCATTTAAAACATCTCAGCTTCTTTCTCTGACCCCTGCCCTTCTTCTTCCTCCTCATTATCTTCCTCCCTCTTGCTCAGTGCTACTCCATTGTTCTCCATTGGCTGTCATGACAAAGTTTTGACATGTGATTTAGTAGTTTTAACAATTAGAGTCTAAACAGATGATGTTTTCAAAACCAGGTGTTCCAAGTGTTGCCAGAGAGTTTGCAAAGTGTATTTTGCTGAATGTTGAGTTGTGTGTTTTGCTCAAGTCTGAACCTAAATTGTCTGACCAAAATCTTCAGCTGTTGACCACATAGTTCATAGTACACATGTGTAAACATTTGAGAAACACATTTGGTCTTCATCCAGAGAACGCAATGTTGGGCAGGATGCACTCTTGCATGGTAGCACACAAAAGATTTTATATTTGTGTCATGTGCAGTAGAGCAGAGGTTCTGACTGTTCAGCCTGTGGCACGACCAGATGCTAGCCACTTGGTGTGCAACCCCTCTGTCCTTTTCACTTCCCTCACCCATCAGCTCCTTCCACCTTGACCCTTCAAATCAAACACCTGAAGTCCTCAACTGAGAAACCAGTTTATCTTAGCAGAAAAACACTGTTGTGGCTGATAATATAGAATGTACTATTGGGATGAAACCTGTAATTAATGGTATTGTTTATGCCCTGTATTCTGATTTAAGATAGGTGCGTTGTGTGACCAGGTGTGGTTTATTAGTCTGATTAACAAATCCAGATTTTTTTCAGATGATCCTTACTTTGGTTTAAATTCAAGGACCAAAGATAAAAGTAAAAACATAACATTAGGGATTCATAATTAATCTGTGATGATATTTAAGCAGAATAATCAAGTCTTCCAATTGGTTTGTAAAGGAGTTTCTGTTCTAGTTGATCTTGTGTGAGCTTGAAGTCACATGATGATAAATGTCAACCATAACAACAGCAAAAGCCACAATGCATTAATAACTAAGTAGTTCTGGCGGCACATCTAGTGAATTAAAACAGGAACCACGACCATTGCATGCAGACTCTTAGAGATGGAATAGGGTTTGGCTGGCTATAGTTTTTAGGAATTTATGTAGGGATGTGAATAATAATTGCAGTTATGTGAGGAGAGAATGAGAGAATGCTAATGTAGTCTCAGTGCATATTTATATCTGCATGTGTAGATAATAACAAGCCTGTGTTCTCACGGTATTTCAGCCAATGTATTTTACCGGATGTTTATGGGAATAGAATTTTGAGAAATAAATAAATATTTGGTCTTTTTACTTTTTACATAAAAAAGTATATTGATACAAAAATGATTAACAGGGTTTTTCAAGCAAGAGCTCTTCTTCAGCTTAAACGAAAGATAGAAAACATGCTTATTTGAAACACATCCCATGATAAACTCAGCAAAATGCTTTTATTTTTTTATATATTCCAATTTTGTAGTTGCATATATTTTTGGCATGAGAGGCAACAATATGCATTTCTTTCAAATTTTTCACATTTCTTCTCAGTACAAAGACTTTCCAGGTTGTGTATACTGTTCTATTTATAAAGCATTCTTAAACACTCCCCACCAATTAGAGTGCTGTACGTTACAGAAAACATAAACATTAAAAAAACAACATTGCATTATTCCCTTGTAGTATGCATTATCATACAAACTGTTTTTTTTAGAGACACCTGATAATTTATATATATATATATAAGAGCAGTCACAACCACCCCTGTACCCCTACCGTCAATATAATCTGAGTGAGAAAGAGGGAGGAGAACAGGTAGGAGAGAAATAGAGCAGGGGAGTTCAAAAGGATTCAACTCCCTCAATTAATTTGTCTCGTCAGAAGAACATTATCCCCCATCAATTCCCTCTAAGAGCCTCCATAATTAGTCTCTTAGTGTATATCATAATATAACCTAATTTGTAGGACATAACCTTAACCCACCTGCCCGTCACAACGAAAACCTAACAATTCTACTTTCTCTCTTTTACTTAGAACCCAAGGAAGAGATTCCAACAGACGGCAAAATTCTGATGTTTGTTTAGCTCACAAAACTGTTTGCTTGTAATAAGAGCAGAGATCAATTTTGTGATTTGATTGGTGGCTACCTCTCTGGTTTTGTTATTGGTATATTTCCTTGGAGTCTTTATTGAGCAAAACATTGATTCATTACTTTGTTTTTATAAATATTTATGTCATTTAGTTTTTAGAATGTAGACATTCCATTTATCTCACTGTATTACAGGTTTATGTGTGGGCAATGTCTAGAATTAACAGATTTTATTAAAACTTCTGCCCCTACCCAGCCCCCTCTCCTCTTTCTCACTGCATCTGTGTTCTTCACGACACCCATACATGCAGATGCTAATATTATTAATTATTTTTAATGCAATCACAAGCACTTTTCATCTAAGGGATCTTGGTAATTGTTTATGGAAATGGTCGTAAATCAGGCTCAGTGCCCTGGCTCTGCTGAACGACAGCAAAGAATAGCGAGCAACCTCATCATCAAAACATTATTTTGTAACAGTGCTGCAAGACAAAGTCACATTGCATGCGTCTTACTTTGTCCATAAACCCCCGACCCACACACACACACCACACCGTGTTTGAGTTCGAAACCACACATTACTGAGACTCGTAAGATACTGAAAACGGCAAACATGTGTACGCCACGCCGAAAAGTCATTGTTTTACAGCTAGAACGCAAGATGCGGGAGTCTCCTGGACCCACTTTGCCTCTGGTATCTGCAAGGCTGAGGTGATTAGGATGGAAACTGGAAACAGAACCGGAGGCAGATTTGCAGAAGATACAGGATGCTCCAGCATACACGCACCATCATTACATATAGCAGAGCAGTTCTCCTTATACCGGTCTGGCCTCCTGGCAAACGAGCATTGTGCTTTAGATTGAAGTCACTCTCAGTCCTGTTACAGTGCAGTTACATATTATAAAAATGCAAAAGCTTTGCTGTTTGTTAATTTTTACATGGATATTATTGCTGGCGCTACAGATTATTTCCCAATATGGGTTCTGTAAATATGCTACACTTATATTTTCTATTATATTTTTCTTTTAACGCATGCATACATGCAACTATTACACATCATAAGCGTTGAATGCAAATAAATATAATAAATCATTTAAAATTACTTTTCACAGGACACATTGATCATTCCATTACAGCGCTGTAAACATGCCTTTTTTTAAAGTCTCAAAGAAATCACTTTTTTAGACTAACTAGTTGTCTTCTGAGAACAAATGCTAAAAAATACATACAATCCATATAAATATTCTTAAACCCAGAAACCTTCCCTGCCCCATCCATTTTCACTATTTCATATTTGCCCCCAGCCCTTCTCTCTATCCTAATGAAATACATTTAACTGTATTAATTGACTAAATTATTAAATCATCAATAGAAAATTCTTAACTATTTAATGATAATAGATGGATTTATTTTTCCTGCTAAGTAAAAAGAAGGGACTTCTTTACACAAATACAAATTAACCAATAAAAATGCAATAAGCGATAGGTAGGTAAGGAAGCCATTTTAAAAGATAAAGTTTGAGTTTTAACAATCTTTGCTGAGGAACACGGTTGTTACTGTAACAAATTTAATTTTCAGTTCAGGCTGAGAAGAATGAAAGACACCTGTTTTTGAAGGAAACCAAAAATAGTGAACTGTATAAAGTTAAAATTCCCAGCTAAACTAATCTGAGCACTATTCATTATTTTTAACTGGCTCGGTATCACTGCGGGTTCACTGCTCGGTCCCTTGTTGGAAAAAATAATGTCCATTGCTCATGCTATCTTTTCTGACACAGGTTAGTTAAAAAGGGACAACAGTAATGTTCATATTTATTCTTAAAGGTTAAGACGAAGTATTTAAGGTGAAAGTACTCTTAATTACTCTTTTGTACTGTGCTGAAAGACACTCACTATACAGTCCAACATCACAAATTTCCAACTGGTTTTGCATAATCTTTTTTTTCCAAATTTTTTTTTTCCCAGCACTTTATATCAAGCTTGTTTTATATTTAGGCACTCAAACCTTTAGATCAAAAAACTGCACAAGACTTTCCTCCAAGTCCCATCCCACCCCTGTCCACATGCTCACGCCATACACACACTCATACACCTTAATTTGGGGATTTTAAAAAATATTTATAAAGAGGAAGAAAAACATGTGTAAAACGTGAGAAAGCATGACTTTTTCCCACTTTAAAAATGACTAGTTTAAACGTGCCAATTTCCTATCCGGGGAAACATATGTCAGACATATGCAGATTCGCTGGACTGGGTCCTGCCCAGATTAGGCGCCTGCGACAGATGGGACACGTCCTTCTTGCGCACCTCACAGATGGACTTGCGGCGAGCCTGCACGCCCCGAATAGCTGTCTTAATCTTGCGCCAGCCGAGGTGGTTGAGCTCTGCTAGGTTGAGCAGCACGCAGATGCCACTGACTGCAAACATGAAGACCAGGAAGACCGTCTTCTCAGTGGGTCGCGAGACGTAGCACTCGACCTCCTTCACGCAGGGATAGCGGTCGCACTCGAACATTCCAGGTACGTTGAAGCCGTACAGGAAGTATTGGCCGGCAAGGAAGCCGATCTCCAGCGCATTGCGGAAGACCACCTGAATGACGTAGAAGCGGGAGATGCCCTCCTGCCGCCGTACCTTGGCACTCTTGGCATGTGTAAGCCCCCGTGGGGCGTTGGGAATCTCCTTCATCTCCAGACAGTCGTGGTCCTCCTTGCCCCCGCTGTCAGGGTGCTGTACCAGGATACCGTTGATGTTACGCAGCTTCCGGGCACTTTCGCTGCGCCCGTGATCACGCTCCATGTACGGGTGCAGGAAGGAGTAGCTGCGGTCACGCTGCTTGGCTGACTGGTGAACTGAGTATGTTATAAAGCAGAGGCTGGGCGTGCAGACCAGGATGATCTGGAAGACCCAGTAGCGGATGTGCGAGATGGGGAAGGCCTTGTCATAGCAGGCCTGGTTGCAGCCCGGCTGCATTGTGTTGCAGATGAACATGGTCTGCTCGTCCTCGTACACTTTCTCACCCACTATGCCCACGATAAGGATGCGGAAGATCACCACCACCGTCAGCAGGATCCTGCGAGGGAGGAATCAAGAAATCCAGATTAGGACAGGGTGTCTTGTTTTTCAGGTGTAATTCTGTTCTACATGGTATACACCAACACGTCTTTGTTAGCCAACATTTCCAGCTCATCATAGATCTCTTGAACGGTATGTTAGCAGAAAGTTTGCTTGCAAGCAGGTATGCAGGTAGACTTTTAGTTTGCAGAGATTCAACGCAAATAAAATACAGGATAATCCTGTAATAAAACTAAACAACTGTTTAGTGAAGTTATTCCAAACAGATTTCTGTCAAGTGAATCAGTGCCTACATAAGTTTGAGTTTTTCACTAAGATGTAATTTCACCGGAAAGTGGCTGACTCTTCTCAGATATTAGCATTTTCTTTCGCAATTTTGTGTGCATCTCAGCATTGCTGTGGTGTCCCCGAGCAATGCAAAACTGCAACATGCATGAGTTGCGTTGGACAAAGTGTCTGCTAAGCAACTTATGATTATAAACAAATTACACAGAGGAGCAAACTTTTGAAAAAAATGTCTCTTTGATCAGAGAATAAAATTACAGCAAAGAAACTTAAAATAAAACTGCACTGAGACTTACCTTGTTAACGTCCCACAGTTAACCTCCCACTTATTTATTTCACTCATTCATGCTCATTTGTTCTTGAAAACCACTTTCTCTATATAGATTCCCCTTCGAATGAAGCCTTTCAAAAGACCTTTCCAAAGATCCACGACTTAATGGCTAAGATACACCTTAACAAAGTGTGCTTGATAACACTGCCGCTATTTAAAATGTAATTAAAAAAAACATAGAACTCATATCATAGTTTTATCTAATTTAAATAATGAAACCTTTTGAGACATCCAGAGTTTCCCGGATACAGATTAAGCCATATCCCGGACTAAATTGCACTTTTAAACTAGACTAATAAAAATTATTGTATTATATTTATATTTAATAAATTTGGCTTTAAATAATCCCACACTCTAACTAATACCATTGTTATTAAGATATATATCAAGATCTCATTGTTTGAGTTAATATCATTGCTTGAGCTAAGTCCATTGAGTCAAGAAAACAATATATATTTCCCTGATGCTGTTGTCAGGGCAACTACAAGGTTAAAGTACAGCAATTGTACAAAATTGTTTTTCAATTAATGTTCAAGATGTAGACTCCAAATTTAGAATTCATGTTTGACAGTGGGTATGCTAAGACCAACTTCTTGTTCACTACTCTATAGCAACAAGATGTGGGCAAAAGTGCTACAAGCAAGGTCATATGCACACCAAAAGTTTTGTGTAACTCATGATTGGCATATGGAAGAGTCGTTTGTCAGTAAGACATTGTGGTTTCAATCAAGACGCTACAGCAGTACTTCACAATTAACAAAAACAACAGGGTCATCCGGATCCTCCAGTTGAAGATGACGATGAACCAGATGCAGACATTGCGATGGACTGGCCTGCTGAGAAGAGTTAACTATACCGCACTTTTTTACTGAAATCAAAATGCAAGCATGGTAACCAGCTTAAAATACCTTTAGATACTTCCATTGACCCATGATTTACATCAGAAGCAGTTCTATTTAAGTTAGAATAAAGTCACCTTAAAAAAGAAGGATACGTGAAAATCTGCAATGCCACAGAAAAGAAAAATCCACACACTGGAAATTAAACTGCTTTCACTGCATCGCGCTGCATAGTGGTGAAGGGACAAAACAAGAAGTTCAGAGATGACAAAAAAGGAATTTATTCAAAGCAGTTTCTGTGGTATTAAGCAGGGACTCCCAGGACACACATTAGCCAGCACAACAATAACTCCCAAACAGGTAATCCACCTCTAAGTCTCGCGGAAGGTGATTTCATCCCTCCCCTTCACTCATTCTATTCTCCAGACGGACGCCACACCTCATGTTCCGAGCCCTGCCAGAGGGGTTAATAGGATAACTTAATCTCTTCCCCTTCCCCAACCACTGCTCCAGACCTCACCCAACCTAGACTCACAGAGATATTTTAAAAGGGTAATCATCCGAGAGGGGGGGGATTGTAATCAAATTTTATGGGAGAATCACATCTCAGGCTTAACCAGAGGGGAGCCATTATCCATCATCTACCTCCCTGCTTCCCTATGTCAATAGCCCCTAAAGATGATTGGATTGAAAGTACTGGATCGGGCCCTCCTATTCTGCCGACGGGCACAAGGAACTGAAATCCTGGAGGAGAGCTCCCTCTGATGACCATTTGTTCAGCTGGGTCTGCATCAGGGTCTGCCTTTAGGTTGATAATCTGAAGGGGTTCATACTGCTACCCCTCTGTCTGAGGGAACATCTGCCTGCCAAGAAAGAAAACCAGAGGTGATGTCAACACTGCCCTGTCAGGCTGGAGAGCCTAAGGGCCTGTCACTGCTACCGCTGCTCTGTCCTGCTGTCCTGCAGCCGGGGATCCTGGAAGACTACCATTTCCACGCCTATCACACCAGGATATACCATAACTTGTCACGGTGGAATCAATTAAATGATGGTTCCAACACACACTCAAAAACATTAATATGAGTCTTTTTCATTCAGAACACTGCAATGGCACGATGTGTTCCATTAATTACGAACCAGATGCGCACTGCTCTTCTCTCTATACAATGCCATCAAAGACCACCTCTCACTTTCTCCCTCTTTATCTTACATGACATCACCTAAGCAGTATTTCATTTAATATTCTGCACAAGTCTGGTTCTCTGGGATGGGAACAAAATTAATAACTGATTTTTAAAAATGCAAAGAACTATAAAAAAATTCTTAACTATAAAAAAACCATAAAGAAATATATTTGAAAAATGAATGGACTCTTGTTTGTCTGCCGCTCTTTGTTTGTTACCATGGCAACTGTATCCATAACCATTAAGCAGATTGGTTTCTGATGTGTGTAAATTTTAATGTGAGAGATGGCAGACTGCATGGAGATTTATAAATAATTTAAATGAGGCAAAATGCATTTATATATAGAATTTTAAAAAGATAGTCAGATAAGGGAGCGGCGTTAAATACCAAAAGTCTGCAGGAAAACGTGGTGGAGGAGCAGACAGTGATTGGGAACCTTTGGGTGAAAGATGACATGACGGTGTGAACCATGTGGTATCAGCTTTATTTATAGCAGCAAGGTGCTGGAGGACTGCTTTCACACCATCTGCTCCTGATGCACTCACATATCTGTGTCTGTGTGTCTGTATGCCTCTGTGTGGGCATTTGTGTGTGTGTGTGTGTGTTTGCATGCACGCGTGTGTGTGTGTGCCTGTGTGCACCTGAATCCCTTTAATATGTTTCAGATGTCATGAGCCAGTTTTTCATGTTCTCAACCCCAACAGCAAAATCACAGTATGTAGAGCTGTGGTTTTCAGCTGAATGAGCAAGCACAAAATAACAAATTATTTTCAATGGAGAATGAGTCATAAATGCAGAAGATATGTGCCAAACTGGCACGCTGCATGGTAGTGTAGAGGTGCCAAAGTCTGTAGTCTCTGCACTATTAGGCCCATAGGCAACCGATTTTCAGGTTAACTGATTAATATTGAAAGTGAAAAACGATTCTTAAAGAAATACTGCTTCAAATCTTGGTTACATCATAAGGTAGGCCTAAGCAGTCCCAACTCGATTTCCACCAGT
>JAOVYW010000033.1:541612-562125 GCA_025775045.1 Hiodon tergisus
AAACTCAAGCTTTTTTGGCAAGGCTTTTCGGTCTTGTGTCCATTCTCTGCATCAGTCAAGGGAGCACTAACGTTATTTTTCCTAACTACATATGAATAAAACAGATTGTACTCAATACTTAGTGCACTTCATAAATAAGTCAACGCACTGAAGAGTGTACAGTACCAAATCAGGCTCTTAAGCATTCATGGGATCAAGTCAAGCATTCATGGGATCCCTGTCCATCGTACAACAGCTGCTGGCTGTGGACCACCGCAGAGTAAGGCAGTGTAGCATGCATTAATCTACCACTAAGAAACCTACGGCAACCGTGTCTGCAGGGTCAGTTTTCAGAACCCTCACGCAAACCATCAGTTTCAAAAAGCAAATCTCTATGGATGTCACTATACACATCTCTCCCATTCTGCCTCTACTCCACGCCCCAGCCCATTCACTACACCTCACGGTAACGTTCCTCTCTCTATACATTTCACTCCATCCACTTCTCATCCTCCTCTGTCCACTCCATGTGCCATCTGGCTGGATCTCTGTTAAAGCCAGCTCAGTGTTATTACACACAAGAACGGCCATAATGACCACTTAGGAAAACCCAACCATTCAGGAAGCTTATAAGCTAATGGGGTGAAGGGGAGGAGTAGAGGGGAGACAGACAGTGAGGGGATTAGACAGGTAGACACATTTGACAGAAGGAATGTAAAGAAGACGTGGTTATAAGGCTGAGAGACAGAAGTTTAAGAAGAGAGCCATTCATAATTATGCTTAGAGAACTCAAACAGTGAGTAGTTTGTGTCAGAATACGGGAAAGCGGAAAAGGCACCCCCCACCCCCCGCCCTCAAAGTTCATGCTATTTGCTGTATATGACAAATTTCCTGAAGAACGGCAACGTGAATGTCCTCTAGGCAAATATCCTAATCCACTTTTTCTTTTGGATTTTATATAAAAATACCTCCTGTAAAATTTTATGTTGGTAGAACACTGATTTCAACACATTCTGGTTGATATCCCAAAATTCAGCTACACCCAAGCACTATAGAAGAATAGTAACACCGATGAAACACAATTTAAAAATCAGTGCAATTATTATTTCACAAATGAACATATCTAAATGCATTATACTAAAGATATGCATCAAACATCACACAAACTAATCACAAAAAGGGCCCTGTTGCATGTACTGCTCTAATTATACGCACTCTGCAGAATACATTCAAAGTGTATTTTTAAAGCTGCATTACAACACATTGTTACTGCTTATGTTATTGATAATGGTGATGATGACCGAAAGAATATGCTTTTTGATCCATTACAGCATTTCATTTTTATTCGTATGATTAAAAACTATGTTTAATACCACAGTATGATAAGCTAACATCAACAAACTGATATTATGGTAGTATTTTATAGCATTACATAATAATTTCATTGCTGCCACCCCAGCTGATTGGTATTGTCCTGCACAGCTATTTACAGATTCAAGGAAGGAGTTCTAAATTAAAGTCACCTGCCACCTAGTATAGACTCCCTGGTAATTTCCCTGGTATTAATATGCGCCATTGTTAATGAAATTCCCACATGATATCCAATGCGATGTTTTGAGGCTTATCCTACCTTTCCAGGTGAAAAATGTATCTTTATCACTTTATTCTTCTCCCTCTCCCACTCTGTGTTTTCATTTTCTTATAATCTGTTTTCTTTCTCTTTTTTCTTTTCCTTCCCAAAACAAATATTCTGTCTTCGATTCTTTACTGATGCTGCAGTGATACAAAAAACACACCCTCTCATATTCTCCTGCTCCCTCCCTCCCTCCCTCGCTCTGATTCGCCGATGGGTAGAGGTGACATCACCCCCTCTCTCTCTCCCTCTTGGCGTTTGTAGCTTCCCTTACTGCCTCCTTGCCCCTCCCTTTCTTTTCCACTCTCTCTCTCTCTCCTCGCTTTCTTTATTCCCCCTTTCTCCTGGTGTTTCCGCATCCCTCCCTCCCCCATACTCTCCCTTCTGCCCCTCTTACCCTCCCTAATCCAAACTTATCTCTGTGGTGGTACTGGTGTGGACAGGTTCCAGCCGTTTTCATGGTTGGATGCCAAAGTTTATGCTACACCAGCTATAACGGATACCCCAAAACAATGCAATTGTTTTCTGTGTACAGAATTCTGCCTCATCATGGAACACAGATATTTTCTATATCTGAATATCTGCACATGCATAATTCTCACTCCCTATTATTTAAAAAAATGGTCTATTAAAGGAGAGGTTTATCTTTCCATTCAAAACAGTCACACATGTGGTCATCATCACCTCCTGTGTTTCAAATTAATTGAGTTAAAAACCAACATCCTCATAGCTACCACCCATAAGCAGATACATTTAATGTTCTTTAACTTTAATTAAAAAACACACATGTGCTACATTGCTTAAAGCACATCCAGTCCGATATTCCAAAATGAATCTGTGCAGCAATGCTAATGTGACTACTCACATCACTTCTTCACAAGCACACATAAGCCAATGCAACATTGGTAAAAGACAACAGGCATACATCACACTGTGGAAAAGTACCTTGCAGTGGCTATTGTCTCCTCCTTGTCTGCCTCACCCAACTCTCTCCTGCACTAACAGATGGAGAGCATACAGGGGGTAGGAGACTCTGCTCTTGGAGAGACACAAATCTGCCTCTGTTTTTATTCTCGGACAAACTGGGACAACAGATTGGGCAACATGTGAAGACATGAAGAGGGAGCCTGACTCTTGACCAAAGCTGCCAAGTACACAAGCAACGTCAATGGCTCTCTCTAAGAAGCTGTTGCGCAAGTAGTCCCAAGGTTTGTGTATAATGCTATATCAGCAAGTCGCCCTGCCAGGGAGAGCTGACTGAATCATAAGGCCTAATAAACAACCAGGAAAAATACTGTAACATGGAAACAGGAGAAAATCTAATTCAATAACTATTGAAAAATATAACAGAGAGCTGGATACACGTGAGGAAAGAAACAGAGGTTAAACAAACCGATGAAATTCAGCTGGCTGGGACCTGTGCCGAACTGAAGAAGAGATGTTCTCAACTATACCATTGGCAGTGCATTGGGCAGCAGTAGTGTCCATCAGAGTCCTGGATAGGACTGCCAAGTGCTGCCCTAAGCAGGTGTGCTGCATTTCTGAGGGTGTGTCCACCCCAGAAAAGGGCCTTGAATCTACTGGTTTGGCATCAGTCAGACGGCAGGTTGAAACTGGATCCAGATTACATTTCCCCCCCATTTTACAAAGGAACAATTTAATTTACACAGGCAGACATACATTACATTACCTCTCTGTCTGCCTCTTTCTTCCTCTCTCCTTTACTGGTTTCTCCTTCTTCCTACAGTGCACCGCAGAGGGATAATTCACTTTACAACAGGGAAGAAGGTAGTTCAAAGATCAATCAATAGAGATAAATATCTCTCTCATCTCCATCCCCCACTGCATTTATGCACAGTACCTCTCCGTCTATCTCTTCTACACCCTTTTTACAATGTTTTCTTGCTTCAGGTATTCTAAAACTCGGTTTCTTACTCCATCCCACCCACCCCTGTTCAGCCCAATAAGAATATTTTTAATTCCTGGATTATCATTCCTATCCTTGTCTCCTCTTCTTCCCTCTTTGCTTCTATCTATTAGTCCCAAATGATTTGATTTTATGGAGCTCCTGATTTTGCTCATTCTCCTCATGTATTCTGCACCAACCCCAGATCATTCCTATTTACAGCAAGTCATTTCGCAGGAAGAGTGACTCAGCAAGCGTAGACGGGAACATGTTGTGAACAGGTCTGAATTAAATATTAAGGGGGGGGGGGGCACATTGTAACATGTAATGAACAGGTCTGAATTAAATATTAAAGGGTTGGCATGGGAACAGGTTAGGAATGGGGGGTCATGGGAACAGGTTAAGAATGGGGGGGCACATTGGAACATGTAATGAACAGGTCTGAATGAAAAATTAAAGAGGGGGGGGGCATGGGAACAGTTTATGAACGGGGTTAAGGAAAAGATGACTAAGGGGAAGCCCAGGAAGAAAGATAGCAGGAGGGACAGGGAGGTTTAGTATAGAAGACAAGAGGAGAAAATAGAGCAGGAATAGAGACAAACGAATACAGGAAGAAACTGAAAATCAACCACTGAAAAGAGCATTTTAAACTATTATAATGACCTACCTCCTACTTCACCCAACTGGGGAGGACATATGGGTTAGAGATACATGAGGGGCTTCCTATCCCTTCCTATCCACACATAGAATGTAAACTATACATACTATAGGCCAAAAGCACAGCTCTGCTAAATTCTGCTACCAACTTATGTTGTGTTGGCAAGGTCCACATTTAAATTAAATGCACAATGAGAAGAACCGTTCTGCATTATGTGTTAGAAAAAGGTTAATAACTTCAGGCAATCACTTAAAGAATAAATCCATTTAGTACATTAGGACCTTTTAATCAATTACGTCAATATGTTATGCCCCTCCCCTTTAACCCCGTCTTCTTCTTCTGATATCCATTCTTAGGCTTTTTTTTACCCTATACTATGGATCAATCCTACCACGTGGCCATGGCTTGCTATTTAAAGCAGGCAGACAGGAATCGAGGCATTCACTTAAATTCACTCAAAACAAGTGACCTAAGGGACTTTGAGCTTGGTACGATTCCAGAGTATCGGAATCACCTGGACTTTTCACACACAACAGTGTCTGAGTAAAATGGCATAACAAACCAACAGCACCCAGACAGTGGCAGTCCTGTGGTCAACATATTTTTAATGGGAGAGGTGCATGGAGAATGGCAAGAATAATGCAAGCTAACAGGCAAAAATTGGCGCTGTACAACAGTGGTGTTTCATAACACACAATTCGCCTGTCCTTGTCACGGATGGGCTATTGCAACAGACGACCACATTGGGTTCCAATAGAAAAGAAGTGGGCACGCAATCACCAACACTGGACAATTGAAGAGTGGTAAAGCATCACCAAGTCTGACGAATGGCGTAATGATGTGAGGAATGTTGTCCTGGCAGATTAATGTATGAACAGCCAGGTGTATCTGAACATTGTTTCTGACCAGGTGCATCCATTCATAGCTACAGTGTACCCTTTGCTGCCCCCAGACCTCATCCCAATAGAGTATCTTTGTTTGCAGAATGAGAATGCTGTCCACTCTGTAGCAACTGTGTGATGCCATCGCGTCAGCATCAACCAACATCCCTGTGGAACGCACTGATGACTTCAGGCTGTCCTGGAGGCAAAGGGTGATCCGACCCGGTTCAGTACTGAGCCAGCCTAATAATCAAACGGTGGTCCGACCTGGTACGGTATTGAGTGTGGCTAATAAACAAAAGGCGGTCCAACCCGGTATGGTATTGAGTGTGGCTAATAAACAAAAGGCAGTCCAACCCGGTATGGTATTGAATGTACCTAATGAGCATAGGGTGGTCGACCTGGTATGGTACTGAGTGTGTCTAATGAAGTACGGGTGGTCCGACCCGGTACAGTACTGGGTGTGTCTAATAAACAAAGGGTCCGTCTGTCCCGGTACGATACAAAGTATACCTAATGCACAAAGGGAGGTCCGACCTGGTACTGGGTGTACCTAATTAAAAAAGGGCGGTCCGACACTTTACTGAGTGTGGCTAATAAACCAAAGGCGGTCATACTAGGTACGGTACTGAGTGTACCTAATAAACTGGCCATGTGTATTTTACACTTTTCATGCACACAATCAATAATTTGCTTATTCTTCTCAAGCCTCAATTTTTAAGGGACAAAACACTAAGATATTCTGACGTGCTTTATCGCACGATTGTGATGGAAAAAATTAATTGAAAAATAAGAAAAAAATGTCACATCGTCCAATTTAGTCGTATTAAATAAAGAAGACTTTCCAAAATATCCCCAAACCCTAAAGAAATTGAAGAAGAAAGAACCAGTAACTGAGATAGTGTTCCCATTTCTTTATGAATGGTCGCTGTAATATTCCAACAATAGGAGCTTAACACCTGACGTGCCCGTCTTCAGTTGCTGAACAACAAAAGAATGGCAACCAGAGGCAGTTTGAAATTAATATATATGCATATGTAAAGATGGACAATACATTCTGTATTTGTGTATATGGTTTCATACATTGCCGTGTTTAGTAATGGCTAGCCGGGTGATCTAGATCAGCAGACGGCAAGAAAGGATTATTTTTTAGTCGATTCTGTTTGCAGTCACTGAATTCAGCGGGTCCGTGAAGTAGGGCGTATCAAAGGTTAGTACTATGTGTTTGAAGTCCAGTCTTTGATAGAGGAGAGGGAAATGGACAGAGCCTCTGAAAGGGCAGGAATCTATTTTCGTTTTTTACACCTAAGCTAATGTTAGACAGTGGCGAATCCATATTGACCAAATCAAAGACATTACAGGTTAAAATGGCAATTTTGATCTCGCGTATCAATTTTCAGATTTGTAGTTGTTTTGATACTATACACTCTACTTTCTTTATACGAACATAAACTACAACAATAACATAAACGATGCTATTTTGAGAGTTTTATGTAACGATGAGCAAAAAATTTTTTTAGCGTTTTGAAAGTCAACGTAGCTTTTAAATAAATGCAGCTTTTTGTTACTATCCTAGGCTGGAACCAGATCAAAACTTCGATAAGCCGCTAATCGCATTTGATAGCATTCTATTTAACAGAGTTTTCTCGTTGTGTCTTTATTCTAATCATAAATAGAAAACGTTATTAAAAACACGCATGTAAAGGTCCCGGACCTAATTATGTTAAACACTTAGTTTTAATAAAACAGAACGTTCTAAATACATGGGTGAATACTCGTAAAAATCGCATTCAAAGTCGAAATACTTGTTCCTGTAAGATCATTTAAAGAGGACTTAAAGAGGGCGCATGTAGGACATACAATAAAACGGTCGCGTGCGGTCAGATGCGCTGCGCGTGTGGTATTGAGAACAGTCTCGCGCAAGGCTCTACTTTGCTTGCCTTTTGAACTCATGTAGGCTCAGTAAGAATTTAATTCATACATTTGAATCAGTTATGCTTCGTTAATATAAAGTAGTTATCTATTCTGAAAGACGACCTTACAGCAGATAAGAGGCACGCTGAGAGCCCTATACATGTGCGCTGACATGAGTCATTCTACACAAATAAGACGAAGGTTTAGAGAGAGAAAACCTTATTTCAAACTGAAGGATGTTAAATATGAAAACGCGCAATTCCCATGCGTGACACCCCATCATAGGAATAAAAAGTCACCAAGGCCTGTTTGCCTTCCTATGTTGGCCGATAGGCCCAATTCCATGGTACTTTATATACTCCATTTAATTCGGATAATATAGTGGAAGACATATTATGTCACAATTAAAGTGAGAGAATAAGGAAATGTTAAATAAATTATAAATAAATAAAAATAAATCGCAGTAACTGTATTTTGCCGCGAGTACAGGAACTGTTTAAATGAGGCGCTATCCCCGCCTAGTGGACAAATAGCATACCAGTGTTACCAACAGGGTTTACGCGTTTCAAGAAATTCCAGTCAGTAAAAAAATACGTAGAAAATGTCCCGGACACGGTACAAGTAACCGAAAAGACATACTCTGAATAGAAAATATCAATTTTACTATTAGTATAGTGACAGTAGCACTTGGTTCAATTAATAAATGTTTCGTATTCCATGAGTACTAAATATAACATTAGATACATATTTACTAGATACCCATTTCAGTGAAACAACGCAGTAAGATCAAACACACTCTCAAAATAATAAAATTAATCTAAACTGTGGTCTAGTGGTATCCTGGCTTTTCCAGTTTTAGTCAGGTTCTTCGATATTCCATTAGAGTTGGCGTTAAACATAATTTAAGCCATCACGCAATTCTTGAGATGAGTAGACATTCCATATTCCACATTTCAGGAGCAGTGGTGCGATTCAGTAATCCATTGCCGATGCAGTCTGAGCTACTGACAGAAAGTGTCCGTTTCCCCCTGAGAACATAGATAGGGTGCAGGTAGTACAACAGAGGGAAAACCAAGTCATGGATGTAAGAGATGAGAATAACTCCTAGTGTTCTTCTTCCAAAGAGCAAGGAGCGAGACGTGAGGGGTAAGTACTCAACAGATTGGGGTTTATTTGAGAGCACAGACTTTTTAGGCTAGTTTTATTGACAATATTCAGCAATACAATGATTACATGTCACCTCTGAGAGAACTCTAAACTCACTAGTCCTTTCCTTCCCCTCTTCGATTTCCTTATGCCTAAACATAAAGAAACATAAATACAAACTTCTTATCAGCACACCACTCAGGAACAGATTATGGAAAATTATGTTGATTATTTCTCACACAAACTTCATAAGTCCTCAGGATTGATATGTCCGTCTTCCCTCTCCCCCTCTCCTATCAGGGCTGCATGCGAATTGCTCCGTCCAGGCGGATTACTTCTCCGTTAATCATGGGGTTCTCAGCTAGTGACGTCACCAGGTGAGCGAACTCTGCTGGATCCCCCAGCCGGGAGGGGAAGGGCACCTGCCGGGCCAGGAAGTTGCGCACTTTCTCAGGCAGCCCAGCCAACAAAGGCGTAGCAAACAGACCTGAAGAGAGGAAGACAACACAGGACTTTAGGTGTGTTCCTCCACACTGAACGCATTCATGCAGAAAAACACATGCAGACTGACCAGGTGCAATCGTGACCACACGAATGCCCATGGGTGCTAGGTCACGAGCAATGGGAAGTGTCATTCCAACAATCCCTCCTTTGGAGGCTGAGTATGCAGCCTGGCCCACCTGAGAGGAGCAGAGAAACCAGTGAAGAGGGAGAGTGTCTTCAAACCGAGCAGGACATTGCAAACAACATTATGCACAAAGACAAAAGCAGACACGATGAAAAGTACTAGAGTTCTGGGACACGACTATAGAAGGGCATCCTGGGTGTACAAAGGCATGTGAAAATTGAGAAATTTGAGGGAGACGGGTTCAAAAATATATAGCAGGATTGGTGATGTGGAGACACGGTCTTGTTTACCTGACCATCAAATGCAGCCACACTAGCAGTGTTGATGATGCAACCCCTGTGTCCATCAGCGTCGGGCTCATTTTTCCCCATCTCTCCCACTGCCAGCCGGATAACATTGAAGGTGCCAGCAATGTTTACCTGGATCACAGGTACAGCATCTCAAGCTCCTCCAACAGTACAGCCTCTACTGCTGTTGGCCTGAGTGCACTAGAAGCCATCTAAAAAGGCAGGTCTTAAGAAGATCCCTTGTTCAAGGTCAGGAATATTATTTGTTAAAGAAACTAGAACATTATTTAGGATCAACGCAACCAGAAATGACTTGATTTTGTGCTGCAGGCCGTTGGCTAAGCCGGGGCGTTGAGCCCTCAGCCGCAGCAGCACGGTTATGCGAGGACACTCACAGTGATAACTTTGGTGAAATCTTCCAGGCTGTGGGGCACATCTTTCTTGAAGTTGTATGTCTTGACAGCCACAGCAATGCCAGCACAATTAACTGCCAGGTCTAGACGGCCAAACCTTTCCCGGGCCAGAGAGACTGCTGAGCGGACATCCGATTCGGACGTTACCTTGGAAGGACCCGGACAGTTCAGTGTGTCAGTAAAGTAGAGTATGTTTGCATGCTTGCAGTATAACTTTATGTATTCAATGTCAGTCACTTTGTCTTTATTTACACATACATTCAACTGACAAAGAGTACAAAACAGTCCTAATAATGGCCAAACACGTTATTCGGTCCAGTTAATTAAAACTCTTTCAGGGCAGTGGATTAGTGTCTATATCCAATGTCACTCACATCAGCTGGGGCAAAGGCACAGTGATCCCCCAGACTGTTGGCCACATTGAGGCCATCTGAACTGGGCAGGTCAAGGATGACCGCACTGCCCCCCAGACTCACTATCCGTTCCACAGTGGCCCTCCCCAGTCCTGAGGCACCTCCAGTCACCAAGCCAACCATACCCTGGAAGGAGGAGGCAGGGGCAAGAAATCAATTTAATGCAAGTCGGTTGAAGAGGGGTGAGGGTTTTAAAGATTTTATACATACAGAAAAAGTAAAATAAATCAAATCTACTTCTTGCATCTGACCAACACGAGCATTTAAACAGTAATAGCAGTCATATTGATATCCCCAGAAGGGGGTGCACAATGTCTGAAAATACGATCACTACATACATCTTTTGCATGTGACTTTGTTCACAATATCATGTTGTTTTCGGTTGGAGAACTGTGTAGCTGCTACAATGACAGAGGATATCTTCCATTTAGTAGTTCACCAGTGAGGTAAGAAACTGTATAGCGCCATAGTTGATTTAAATCATTTAAATCAACTTATTATAAATAATTTTTTAAAACACAAATAAAAATGACGTATTAGTAACGCTAACAACTATTACTTTAACATTTCTCTTTATATTTTCTCTCACCTTGACACTCCGTATATTCGCCATTTTCACGCGATGCACTGTGACGTGTATCAGAGGGCGGAGGAAAAAATAACCGACTGGCTTCTTCTTACCAATAGATAATAAGCGTTCTCAAACGCCCCTTTATAAAAACCCAATCAGCGTTCAGACACTAGCTGCACTGGAATCAATTGAGGACTTTCATCCTACGTCATAAGCAAGCTGCCGTTCGCAACATATCTTTCTCTTAAAAAAAGATTATCCTAAAGGTAACCTTTACGCTTTGCAGAAACAAGTTGAGAGCAGGCAATTGTTTCTTGGATACACCCACTGATAAATCTGATTTGACTAGGTGGCCCTGTCGGTCCCATTGGTTAAATGCTGCTACCAATTAAATAAACATAAACCGTGGCTTCCACAGGATACTTCAGCAAGATCTCCATCAAGCTCAAAATGTGACCAACTTAATCTGTTCTCCCAGAACGTTTACAGGATGGCGACTTATAAACTACTAAATATGTAACGGACACATCAACATCGGAAGAAAACACTGGCACCAAGTGGTGAATCATGCGTTACCTATTCCCTGATGACAATTTTTTTATTTTAGTTTTTCTCTTTAACGAACATGTGAATGTAACTTTCTACGATCAATGTATTGTTTTTCGTTCGTAATTAAAAAAAACAAAAACTATTCGATAATTTAATCCATGTCTGTTTACAGATTCCAAAACCATTGGACGGTAGGGGAAAAAAACCCCCCATTGAAAAACATTCATTAGCTATGGTACCACAGGATTTTTTAAATTTATACTTTAAATGTGTATGTGCTTTTATTTAACAAACAAAAACAAAACACATTTCAAATATCCCATCCACTGACAATCCTTAAAACCAGTTTGTATTGCAGTATTGCGTTGCAATAATATTAAAACACAGTAGACTCATTTTCAATTTATTATTTTCGTTTATGTAGTAACCGCTTTTGACTCCCCCCCCCCTTATTATGACCCAAAAACAAAAGCTCCAAAGTGTGTCCCCTTTTCTTTCACATCTCAATCCCAGTTCCTTTTCAGTTTTCCTGTTGCCAGACTGCAAGACCACAGACTGGTGCTGTATTCGACTGCCACGCATCGACGTTGTGGACATGTATGATAATCCTTTCGTTCCTTTGCATGTTCTCGCCCTTCCAATTCATATCCAACAGATGTGCAGAGTTTCTCACAATGCCACCATTCCAAAAGTTCTTGAAATTTATTTATTTTTTTAAATCAGTCTTTCCTTTACTTCTTAATAGCTAAAAATTTCTGGTTCCCCTACGAGTCCTCCATTATCACGGGCTAGTAGAGTCACTTCAAGACATTTCAAATTTGCAACAAAAATACAATAAAAATTACAACAAAGGCTCTTTATCTCCAAAATGCACAATTTTTATAACCATCTCCATCACACACACACGCTCACGCTGACACATACATACACAAAAATCCTCTCCATTTCACACAGTCAGAAAATAAAAACGAACAATTATGAACTTCCTCAAACCTTTTGCAAAGAGAAAACAAAACAAAAAGTATATCTCATCTCAGGTTTGCAATTTAAATGGCTGAGGAGAGCAAAAAACACACACACGCTCATGCACTAATGCACACAATCAGTTTTCTGTGTCGGTCAGTATTTGCATGTGTGTGAAAGTCAGTCTTTTTGGCTTGTGTGAGTGTGTCTCTGCTACCATTTCTGTAAGTGTTCATGCCTGTCAGTATTTATATCAGTCTGTATTAGCAGTGCAAATGAATTTCCATGTCTACACCAGTTCAAAGTTCTGTACACGTGTCGATGTTTAACATCCTCAAAATCCAGGACTGTGACTATATGTGTGTGTGTGTGTGTGTGTGTGTGTGTGGATGCGAGTGTGTGTGTGTTTCTTTGTCTAGGCCAGTCCAAAGCCTTCAGAGCACTCCTGAATGGCCATCAGCAGCATGTGTCTCAGCTTTTCATAGCTCTCATAGGCAGGAAGATCCAACTGGTTAAAACTAGAAGGGGGGTAAAAAAAAAAACGAGGTGCAGGTCAGTACCACATTAAGAACTCCATAGAGACATGCTTTTGAGACTGTACAGTCCACACCGACAAAGGAAAATGCAGAAATTTACCAGGTGTGAGCCGAGGGCAACCGGTCAGTGGAGCGGTCGTCACGATGGATCTGGAATTTCTGGATACCATTCATGCCTTCCAGCGCAGCAAAGCCCTGTAGCGGCACCTTTGACGTGCCCGTCACAAACTGCAGGAACTTGGCACGGTCCGCTTGATCAAATGACCGCAAGGCCCGCCAGAACCACTGAATCTGATAATGAGGTGTGAAAAGATCAGGGTTCCTCCAGACCTCTGGTTCAGAATTGTGCACAAAATCATATTCCACACTGAGCTTGAGCTCATGTGCAGGGAGTCTTCAATTGTTTACCTGTATAGAGCTGGATTGGTATTTGTGATACTCAGTATTGGCCTTGAGGTCGTCAATGTCGATATTGGGCAGACCAGATATGAGCAGCTCCAGCTCCTGCTCAGTGAAGATTGAGATCAGCCTCTTGGGGATGATCTCATAGAAACCTTCCAGAAAGGCTGCAAGCTGTTTCCGAATAGCCCCTGTAGAAGAGGGGGAGGGTGACAGTGAATGTGTGGTCAGGGAGAGGGACTCCAATTCAAACCACTGGGCAGAATTTTGTTCAGCACCGTGCAGTGCAATGATCTCACCTGTCATTTTCATCTGACAGACGAGGTGGACATATTCCTTCTTGTTCTCCTCCGTCACCAAGATGTTGGCTCCATTAGGCTTCAAGTCTCTTACCTCACAAACTCCAAACTCCTGCACCTGAAAGGGAAAGGAAGTGAGATCCAGAAACCCAATGTCACTGGGCGAGGAACATGCTTTCAAATGGTGAAACCACACACTGTCATAAGTTTGAGGCAAGATAAATTTACCTCAGTGCTGAATGTCAACTCATAGCCCAGAGTGGAAACGTCATTCTCCAGCAGGTAGACCAGGCCCTGGTAGAAGTGATAATCCTCACTCTCCATGTCGGTGTACCTGGGAGGTGCAACACTCAGTTGAATTCTCTTGGCATTTTCCATCAAGTATCACACACAGCATGCATGTACATGAAGCAGTTCCCCTAGGGTTATGGCTTTATTCTGGAGTAAAGTCCTTTAATAACGTTGAAATTAATGCAAGTTTTTTTGTAAGTATCTTTTGCGTCTTCATATTTTATCTGCTAAGCAAACATTCTTATTCAGAGAGCCTTAACCACTTAACCAATATGTCACTTACCGCTATTTAAAAAAAAAAAACCTACTACGAATCATCTGCTTATTAATCTTAAATCAATATTCACTACATTTGTTTCACTATACGAGGTCGACGACAATAATTAAACTAAAACCATATTCAGATGCAACACTTTTTTCTCAGATTAATGGTTCAGTGTACAGAATTTTAGTGTGTGGAAACAGCGTATTCAGAATATCTTTGAATTACCTAACACTCTTTCCAAGGATGTGCTTGTAAAAGCTCCGTGTGAAGTAGCACTCCAACAGCCGGTTGTCGTAGACAGCCTTGGCCACCACACGCCCCACAAACTTGAAGTAGCTGAGGTGGTTGGGGTTGCAGTGGGAGGAGGGGTTGATGGTGTAGGTAACCCGGTCCCCAGGGGAGGTGCGGAAAAGGGCGTACATAGGGTTGAACATCTCCCTGGAGATGATCATATACCACTCTCGCAACAGGCCGCCCGCATCCTGGCCCTCCTCCCCCTCGAACACTATATACCTGACAGGAAGAGGGAGAATAAGGGTTTAGACAGGCCCGAGAGAGACAGGGCAAGAGGGCATAAGATAAGTATGGGGTCAATACCAAGCAGTACTCATTTAAGCAGTACACAAGCAAACTCCTTCAAGGCTCAATTGGCGCAACTATCGGCAACAGCTGTAGTTCGATAATTGTCACTTTTTCTTTATGTTGGTGTCTTTGTGATTCTCTAGCAGACACTCTTGGTGTCACTTCAGCCTTGTATTAGACTAAAGAAGACGACGGAAACCTACAATCTGTTCTTCATCTCCTCAGGGCTCTTGCGGTGCAGCTCTCTGTAGGAATCCTCAAAGACGTGATCCCTGCGTACGTGCACTGCCATGTCCTCTTTCCTCAAGCCCTCATCCAGACGCTCCAGCTCCTGGCGGAAATACCTGAGGGGAGGAAGACTGCCGTGAGGGGTTACGCAGAAAACAGCCCACGAGCCCTGCAGGTACAGGGAAATGCACAAAGGCATGACAGTCAGTCAATGTGGCGGAAATTTTGCAGTAAACCAGGAAGGAGATGAACAGAGATGGCAGGGGAGGGATTATACTCCAGAGCTGAAGCCATACTTCCGCTTGACATCAAAGTCCAGGATGCGGATGTAGTCGACCAGCACGGCGAAGGGGCCATCTGCCAGGTGTGTGGTGGATTGCCGGAGGATCTGGTTTAGCACTGTGCGATGGGTCTCTGTCAGACAGAGGAAAAGGAAAGGCGCTTTCCTCAAAGTCAGTGTATACAAAGGTCTATACTTCTCTAACCCTTAGTGTGTGACACATACTTTGGGTGCGAGACAGTGCATGTAACCAACAGCCAGAGCTTAGTCATTCGTTTCTCTCTCACGGTGAAGCATGCTACTATTAAACAAGCTTACCGGCAAAGCGCAGGAACTTCTGCGTGTCAGGAGGCAGGTTGGCAGAGATGTGCATGGAGGAGGGCTCCCTGGAGAAGAAAGGGTCCAGGGAGGAAGGCGTGGCAGGGGTGAGGGGCGCGGGGGACAGGGGCGGCGGTTCGTCCTTGATGTGGGACAGCTGGCTCTCCCGCGTGTCCCGCACCGGGGGCTTGCTCTCCCGCTCCGTGGCATGGACCAGAAAGAAGGCCTCAACTGCAGGCTGTAACACTGAAAGAGAGAGAGAGGAAGGTAAAACTACACACTGTTGTGTATACAGTGTTTAACAAGTTTGGCCATTTACAACTGCAATGGAGCGCTTTCTTGGTAGGAAGGTTAAATATGCATGGGAAAAGTCTACATTTAAATAAAGAGTGTGATTTAGTGCGATAATACACTGAAAGGTAGTGAAACGCATTCTTAATACAATAACCTACCCAGTACAGCGTGCTGGTCATGGGACTCCTCAAGCTCTTTTAAACATTCCCCGAGCATGTCCCACAGCTCGTCCAATAGAAGCTGCTCACTCAGGAGTGGCAGGTCAGGCAGCTTCTCCTCGCGCTCTGACTGACTGCTGTCACCATCTGCAGAAACAGACATCAATTGTGGCATTGAGGTACCTGGGGACAACGGATACTATTTTATCACTCTTCGGAGCACTTATGAGCACCAAATAAAGCAATATGTCTAACATATTTATAACATCAGGGTTATAAATACACAGTAGTGTTGTTCACTGGTTGTGTGTCTTACCTGGGGGCGGGGGCTCTTGGCCAGAGGGTGAAGGCTGGTCTACATCCATGGGAGAGTCGTCTCTATGGGCTGGTTGGGGCTCTGACACAGAGGGGGCTTCAGACTGAGTAGAAAGTTGTAATAAGAGGGAAAGAGGTTAGAAAGAGGGAGAAGATCGTAGACGAGTCGCAAAAATAAGAGAGAAAGATTGAGGGGGGAGATTTAGGTTAAGGCGGGTGGGGGCGGGGTTGAGGAAAGATTATTTAGTCATTGATTGTGCAGAAGTACACTGACTGCCATGCACTGGCATACCCAGCCAGAGAAAGAGGAAGAATGGAGGCGGAGCCCACAGCTCAAAGCGATGAAAGCCAGTCGCAGAAAGGGAGATGGCGACAAAGACAAAACAGAGACAGGCAGCATATGCAAACTTCAGGCAGTCAGTCAATATGCCATGGTGTTAGTTGGCAAGTCACTGTCAGCGTGTGAGCTCTGAGTGGGAACATGAAAATTGAGTCAGTATGTATCATTACATTTTAATTCCAGTCGGAGTTTTTACGTGAGCAGCCGTATAACCAGTACGAGTAGTGACAGTGAATATGGATATCAATAGCCTGAGTGCAGCCTGTGTAAACGTGGAGAGCCTTGTCATTAGTGCGATTGAATATGCAGTCGTATGAGCAGTATATAAATGGAGGCACTGGTATCAGCAGCACGAGTAGTCAGTGTGACTGCGGTAGGTTTGAGCAGTAGTAGTAGTCAGCAATATGAGCAGGTCAGTCTTATCAGCAGGATGAACAGGTGTGACTGCCGGAGGCTGTTTGAGCAGTAGTAGTAGTCAGCAATATGAGCAGGTCAGTCTTATCAGCAGGATGAGTACTCGGTTCATGCTAACCGTGTCAGTGCCGGCCGTGCTGGCAGGGGGGGCGTTGACTGGGGCGGCGCCAGGGGCATGGGGGGCTGGCATGGAAGAGGTGGCAGCGGCGGAGGTGGAAGAGGAAGTCGGGGGGGGCGCCCGCTGTAGCCGGCGCGCCCGCTGCCCTTCCCTCACCATCTGGATGATGGCGTCCGCTTCAGCCTCCAGCTGACGCACTGCGGCCTGTATGCTGCTGGCTGAGCCCAGGTTGGAGGAACCTGCAGTAGCAGAGGGCGGGGCACACGGGAGCATGGACGACAGAAGTCACTGCAGAGCAATGAGGCAGCACTCCAAAAGTGGTCTGAAACGGTGCAAAGTTAATATGAAAACAGCCCATTTAAAGGGCCGGACTGAGAAAGGGGACTGGCGTTGTAATCGTCTCCTCACCCAGACGGCCGGTCTGCTTGGCCTTCTTGTTGGCGCGGCGCGTGTCCTCCCGCAGCTGGATGATGACCTGCAGCACGCGCAGGAAGAACTTCTGCGTGGACGTCTTGGAGGTCAGCGAGCTCATGGAGGGCAGCTGCAGCTCACGGCCGCCCAGCGTGCGCTTCTGGGCGGCCACGATCACCACGCTCTCCGCCCCGTCGAACCTGCACCCCCGCCAACACACGAGCATGGGGAGAGGGGGACTTACAGTCATTACATGGAAGGATTACATAGTGGTAGCTTAAAATGGGCCACAGAGGGACTTAAACAATGGAGGACATATGAACATTTAAACAAAAGAAATAAAAGGAACCCTGTTTCTTATAATCAATACTTCATATGCAGAAATGTGCTGATTCCACATATGCAATGGTAATATGCTCACGAGTAACAACAGAATCTAATGAATTCCATCACTTGAATGGGTTAACCAGTAATAACTCTTATCAACACTAGTTTCCGGTAGTCACCACCTGTGTCTCATCCAGGTTTTGAGCGGGCCATGTAACACGTAACATGTAACATGTTCCAGTGAGGTAGTGCAGGACTGCCATCCCCAGCCTCTCCTCACCTGCTGGTCATCTTGCCTTTGAGCCGTGAAGAGTGTGATGGGTCATCGGGAGCGGCGTCAGGGGAATGGGCGTCAGCCTGGGCCCTTCTCTGCTGCTCAAGGTTGTACTCCCGCAGCTCGGCCAGCAGGGTACCTATGAGGGCAAGAGCAGCAGACAGGATGGGGAGAGGAACACCGGGAACAGGGGAAGACTGAATATCGCTCAGCTGTATATATAGGTAAAGTATAAAACGGTGAAGGAACTGAACTTTCCCTGGGTTTAACTCTTTTGAACTGAAATGAAGGAAAAAGGTGGGGGAAAAAGCGATGGGCGAAAAAGCTTAGAAGCGTGACTGACCGATCTGTCTGCAGAGAGTGCAGCCCAGCTGCCGGGCCCCACTCAGCAACAGCCTGAGCACAGTGTCGCGTGTGGGGGCGTCGCCCCGGGACAACTGGAGCAGGATGTTAGCCGCGTCCTCCAGACCTTCCTCCGAACACGAGTGTGACGTGAGGACCTGTGGAGGACAGAAACACAATCTGCAAACCTGTCTTCTCCGTTACCCACAAGTACTCGCTGCTGAGAGCGCCTAACCAGTCACCCACTAAAACAAAGACAAATTTTATCAATACGATACTAAAAACTATTTTTTATAGCTCATTATTACTAAGCGTGTAATGTATTAGCTGGCGAATTGTAGCGGAGCCCCTCACCTCCACAGAGAGCTGCAACTGTTTCTCTGTGAGTCCGGTGGATGCCAGTTTACTGTCATTGTCTAGGGCACATGCCACAGCCCTCTGCTTTACTGCTGAGAGACAGAAAGGGGGGGCTAGGTTAAGGTTAGAGGTCGGTAACATTACATAATTTTACATGCCTTTCACTTGGATTACCATTTATATACACATATATACACAGGCTAGCAACATATAATACATCATTCTCCTCTGACAGGTCGTACAAGGATTGTGTTTTAGTCAGCAGGACATTCATAGCAAAAACGGCTGTAATAATGCAAAACTCTTACCAGTAGATACTACTGTAGCGGCAGTCGTGGAGACAGTAGTAGTGGGGGGTTGTACAGGCGTGTGGGTTCCTGAAGCCACCACCTGTGCTACAGCCACCCCAGGTCCACCGGAGACGGCGCCCGTCACCGTGGCAACCTGAGCAGCGGCCCCAGACTGGGCCGCAGTGGCAGCCGGCGGGGCAGGGTGCCCAGCAGGCACCTCGGTGGCTTTATTGTCGGGCAATGCGATGGAGATGAGGGACAACAGGCGCAGCAGCTTCTCAGTCAGCAGGGAGCTCCGGCGAATAACCGGGTGGGAGAGCATGTTCATCAGCTGCCCCAGGGGTGAAGCCTCCAGGCTGCCCTGGGCTCCCTCCGCCTCACCGGCGCCACCCAGAGGCAGAGTCTTCATGGAGGCCTTGCCCTTACGACTCACATTCATGTTGTCAAGTTTCACCAACAAGTCCCAAAAATCAGTGGAGATACCAAGAGATAAGGGGGTCGCCAAGGAAGTGGAGGACGAGGCACAGCTTCCGACAAGGTTACCAGAAGAGGGAAGGGGAGTGGTCGTGTTGGAGGCCACCACGGGCTGTGGGACAGGAATGGATCGGTTGCTTCCCCCACCTGTCCCAGTAGGAGTACTCCCACAAAACCGGGAGTCGAGGTCCAACGAGGTGGGTGACAGGTGGTCTTTACCGCGCTGCAGGGTGAAGTGGCTGGGAAAGACCTAGAAAATAACATTTCCATAAACCTGAGACAACCGCTTAAAGCACAGAATACTTTCAGTATACATGCCACTGTATTGACTTTCAGAACGAATGTGCAGCAGTATAACCCCGTCAATGCCAATTTGAAATGCCTTCCTATGGACATGCACGTGCACATCACACTCACTGGCATTAATGTACTGTAACTTGACTGACCTTGGCCAGCTGGATGAGAGTGTCCAGCACATGACGACAGACCACAGGGGCAGCCTGTGGGTGGATGTGCACCGTCGAGCCGCCTCCGCCAGCACCAGAAATCCCTGCTCCGGATCCGGCCGCAGCCACGCACCCCGCCAACTGCCTGTCCGTGTGCTTGCGCCCGGTTGGTCTCTGAATCTGGAAGATGTTGGTTCGGCAGCCCAGAGCCGCGTCCATGGACACCGACAGCCAGGACAGCTGACTGGAACTGCGCGACTCCACTCTATTCAGCAGGTCCAGAGACGGCGAGGGCGCCGAGGGGTTGGCTCCCCCAGCCTTCCCGCCGCTCCCTCCCGCGGAGAGCGCCCTCTTGCCCCGGGCCTCCTCTCCACGGGCCGTCTCGATGCACAGCTCGCTCTCGCTGCTGCGCTGCATGATGGACAGCAGGCTGCGGATCACCCAGCCCCGTGTCTGCGAGTGGTAGCAGAGGTTGCGCAGGACGCGGTGCAGGCGGCTGGTGTTCAGCTTGGGCTCGTCCACAAACAGCAGGACCAGCAGGCAGGACAACGCCTCGTGGTCCAGCAGGAGGCGCCCTCGCAGCCTCAGCAGGGAGTCCACACTGGAGCTGGACGGACTGGAGGACGCGAGGGGAGGCTCGTTACGTTCACACAGAGAAGACCGCACGGCTCGCCGTTTCACAGACACTGTGGGGAAAACCGCGCGAACTCTCTCACCGGTTATGGTTCGTTGCGTTGCCCATCTGGAAGGCCCCGCCCCTCTGCACGGCCAGGCGGGTGTACTGCACGCCGCGGTTGCCGCCCAGCCGGCTGGT
>JAOVYW010000033.1:579200-598529 GCA_025775045.1 Hiodon tergisus
CCCCCCCCCCCCCCCCCCCCCCCCCCCCCCCCCCCCCCCCCCCCCCCCCACATCACAGATCAACTCACTGAGGAATCCAAGTGTTAGCGCATGACAAACGTTGAGTCTCAGAAACATTTTACACTCTGGTAATAATCATTACTCCCAATTTACCGCGGAGTACAGTCCAAAGTCATTTCTATTGCATTTTAATATAATAAATTTACATGAATCACTGAGTAATGTTTTTTTTGTTTCTCTAAATGCCAATCAACATAAACCTGGCTAATCAATTTCTACTTGAAAATTCTCAAATGCAAACAACCATTAACAGTGTTAGCCTTCAGGCCTGAAGTTGAAGTAATGGCTGTTAATTTAGCAGCAATTAGCCTTAGCTACAAAAATCATAAAGCATTTATGTGCAAAAAAACATACTGCATCCTGCAAGTTTCACATAGACAGCCAGGACAACCTATTTCAACTTGCCAAAAGAAAGGCAAGTTATTTAATTAGCTAACATTACCATAAGCCATCGCTAATTTGTTATCTGACCATCAGGCTAATGACTTGATATGAACCAATTTGTGTTTGTAAGAGCAATAGTGTTGTGCGAGACCATATTTCATTTAACTTTGCACTGGGTTAATAAGTAACTGAAGCCAAGAGATGGCATTAAGTTGGCAAATTACTATAATTAACTTCATGTTAAGCCATCTAGTTAAATGTCTAAAATACTTTGTACTTTGAAAACACCAGCTTAAAGTTTTTTTTTTTTATGGAAAAAATATGTATGACTAATATGAATACATTTATTATTGTAAAGATTTAATAATTTTTTTTAAATAAATAAATTTGTCAGATATAAATTTAATTTATTAAATCTTTTTAAGCCTGTTCTGAGATTGATAGCTAAATGGAGATACAGCAAACCCCTGGAATAGTGTCCAAGAGCACGGTTGATATCTTGATATCTTAATATCTTTAAAGCTCTAATCTTACTAAATGTATTAATCAGTCAATATCTGTAGACCAGTACAATAGTCATTATTTATTGACAATAACAATTATAAGATGACATATTTATTTTAAATATAGCAAACATTATTAATTCCCAAAACAAAGCTGGGATATTTTACTTTAATTTGTATTAATTTGTATTATTAACATTTTGGATAATAATATGGTGGTCTTTAAAATTCGGTCTCAGTCTTGACTGACTCTGGCAAAAGGAGGAATGAACATGAGAGCTTTTTCATAGAAACGGACTCATTGGGACACTACAGAAATAGATCAATTTTAAAACGTAACGTTCCTAGCATTTAAAAATGTTTCTTCGAGTCTCAAATCCAACATCATGCGTCTTTCTAGCTCGGAAACAATCTTTCTGAAGCTACAAAGCGTTTTTTGGCCAGGTTGAAGGCCTTGTGGTGCGTGGATGAGCGTGGATGTTCTCTCTCCATACCTCAAAGAGCAGAGTGAGCAGAAGGATGCGCGTAGCCAGGTTGGAGGCCTGGGGCAGGGTGGCCATCTGACTAGTCCACTCTGACACAGTCTTTGTGTCACTAGTGGTCAAGGGCAGGGCCGCCTTTATCAGCACATCCGCTGCCTCCCACACCTACAGCACAAGGAGGAAGATGTGACAAGGATGTGCTCAGGCATGGGTTGTGCACATTACCACCTTTTGCCACTTGGAATTACGAAACGACTCCCGCAATAAGCTCAGATACCTGGTTGACCACCTGTCGGAGGATGAGGTCCCGGTACTCGGGGCCGCTCCTCTTGATGGCGGTCATCAGCAGGTCGCAGACGCGGTACACGGTGTCGGGGAGCTCGTCCAGCAGGTGGAAGCAGCCCGGCAGCATGGCGTCGGTGAAGGCGTGCAGCTCCGTGCAGTCCAGCGGCTCCGCCTCCAGGAAGCGCTCCAGGCAGCGCGCCTCCTCCTCCTCCGCACGCTCGCGAGCTCGCCGCTCCTCTTCCTCGCGACGCCGGGCCGCCTCCTGAGACGTAGGGGAAGAGAGACGCGGAACGACGTTGAGCTGATGGCACCTTCTCTAAAAAAAAAAAAAAACTAAAAGCAGGCCAATACCTCTCATCGCTCTCAGAGTAAGTGTACGGAAGTGTCGTAAGCTGTCTACAGAAGTACTAAAGTGAGTCTGATGAATGCAGTGCAGATGTGCACCTCGGGTGAATCAGAGCGCTGCTCCATGCTGACTTCCTGTCCCAGAGACATGGCGATAGCTCTCATCATCTGGTCCTCTTCAGACATGGTGAGATCCTGCACAACATGGCACAGTTACTACGCAGCACAGGCTGTACACCACAATGTGCGCATATGCTTTTAAATGTGTGCTTATTTAAAGCAAGTGGGCATTTCCTGTGTGTGGGCATATCTTGTATTTGTTTCTTTTACATTTAAACAAATACTGAGTGACTGAGCACAGAGCGTAGATGCTGTAGTGTTGGTGTATGTATAAGGCATATGTAACACTGTAGTGTCCCCTAAGTAAAAACCAGTAAAAATCCTGCCGTACCCTGACAACACCGCTGAGCAAAGGTGGAGGGTGAGTGAGCAGGTACTCGGTAGCCTGCTCCATGGTGCTAGTGTTGAGAAGAGCCTCCATGGCGTGCTCTCTGGAGAAACCCATGTCCATCAGCTGGATAGGGGGAGGTATGGGAGGATCAGTAGAAAAAGAAATGAAGAGGGGGGGGAGATTATTATATCCAGAAAAGCGTAGCAGAGATTGGCACAGAACACAATTTGATTTATGAACCCCGCAGTTTTCAGCTATCGGCCCATCGCCGACTTCAGCATTATGTCTTACCCGGCCCGTGTGTCGATATAGAGACTAACATCCTTACCTGAGTGAGCCGCTGCTGGTTCACCTGGGGTTCTCTCCGGGGGGCGGAGCCACCCCCGTCTTCGGCCGTTCCTCCGGCCGGACCGCCTCCTGTGGTGACTGCCACGGCGCCTCCTGCTCCTCCTCCTGCCCCTGCTCCTGCTCCTCCTCCTCCTCCTGCACCCGCGGCTGCTGGGGCTTCTCCTGTCCCAGCGGCGCCGCTCTCCTCCTCCGGGCGGGCACCTCCCTCCCTCTCCTTGGCCAGCCGCTCCCGGATGGTGGGCTCCCCCCTCAGGATGTGACACAGAATGGCCAGCATGGATTCAGCCATGCGGCCACCATACACCTTCAGTGGCTTGCGGTTCCATAGGCTGCGAATGCAGCTGAACGCCGCCTGGAGGGAAAACCATGCTTCTGTATTGGCAATTCATTTAAAAAAAAAAAAAACCTTCAGCTTTATTATGAAATGAGTAGACATATACTAAAAAATACAAAATTCTTTCTAATGTTGCCTAGATACCCATGTTGAGTATGTGAAGAGGTCAGATAGCATTGGAGTATAACAAAAGCCAGTGCCTTAAAAAAAAAAACATCCAATTTCTTCAGGCAATAAACTACCCATTTGCCTATTTGAATCTACGAAGTATGAAAGTGGCACGAATATCACAGAAACACAACAGGACATGTGCCCACCTTTTGCGTGACGATGAGGAAGCGAAGGGCACTAAACTGCGGGGTTGCAGGGTTGGTGCCAGGCAACTTGGCAGGAAGCGCGTGCGGCGAATCTAACACAGTGCTGGGGTTCACCATCTTCTCCACCAGCATCAGCCAGGCGTCCAGGAACTCGCCTGTGCCGTCCGGGAGCTCGGCGTGCTCCAGACCCTCAGACACCGGCACCTTGCCCCCCATCGATAGAGCCCAGTTAAAGGTCCTGGAGAGACAAGGGAACAAACACAATATTGCACCTAAAAGACTTATTTTTTTGCACACAGAGAGATGCAAATAAATGGAAGAATGATTGAGGAGAGGGACGACAGAGGAGGGCAGAGTATCCCATGCCTCCATTACAAACAGGGCACGGTTGATCTATATTGTGGTGAGGCAGCGCAGTGTTATAACAGGCACGAAGAGGAAACTCACTCAAACAGCGCATCGTGTCCCCCTGAGCAGAAGAACTTCTGCAGCATGAGGTGGTAGGGATACTTCCTCTCATCGAACAGCATGGGCGAGGTGAAGCCCACGGAGCAGATGAAGAAGGTCAGCCTGGAGACAAAGTTAGAGCTGGATCAAGCCAAATACGCGGCAGTATCTCACAAACACATTTTAAACAAAGGAACCCATAGGGAGGAATTGACAACGCACCTGAAGCGCGGGGTCGGAGTGTAAGGAGGAGGAAGCCAGCTAAGCCCCTTAGTCAGCAGTTTGGTGAGGGAGGAGGCGGTTGAGCGGGCCGCGGGAGTTGGGGCGGTCCCAGTGCTGGTGGTGTGGTGAGAGCGGCGTTGCCGGACCGGGGATCCCACGCACAGCTTGACCAGCAGCCCAAACAACTCTGCCAGGGCTCGGCCCAGACGGGACGAAGCTGAGGGCAGAAAAGCGGGGAGTCGGATACGTATTGACATTACTGAAGAGAAGAGCGCACACACACACACAAACTGCGCAGATGAGAAAAGATGACCTTCTCACCGTCACTGAGAATCAGAATGAATAAAGAGCTAGCCAGCAGTATGGAATAGAGAAACAAAGCACAGACTGCCAAATGTGGGAGACAAGTCCTCAGTGAAAGGCAGAGAAAACCAACACTTTTAAAGGTGTAACCGCTTGGAAGGAAGGAAACATAACCCTGAAAACACACAAAGACAGACACTGACCAGACAGCAGAGGTTTGATCTGCTTGATGCGGGCAGCCATGGCGGGCGTGAGCTTGGACTTGGCCTTGGGGTCAGCGGCGCTGGGCTCGTCAGTCTCCATGGGGGCCAGCGTCTCGCCGTCCAGCCCCATCCCCTCCAACAGGCCCTGAGCGGACGGGTCCACCCCCACTGACACCGCGTCACTGTCCGTCTCTGTCGGAGGAATGGTGTTAAAGAGGGAAGATGTGTGCAGAAACGGGAACAAAAAAACGCGCATAAACCTTACATTGACTACGATTCAACACATCAGGGACTAAACTAGTCTGCGTCCCTAACAGGACGGAGTGTTGATACTGACCTGTCCTCTTTGCTCCAGCGGAAGTCGTGGCTGTGGTGCTGCCCAATGGCCTCTCTTCCTTTGGCACCAGCTTCTGCATGTCAGCCTGGCCGAACTCGCAGCCTGGAGGCAGACTGAGGGAGAGACGGAGGATGAGGAAAGGCTCGGTCCGGTCGGCCTTAAACAGGGCAGCGATGCCGCAGCCCGATGCAAAACGACAGAAGCTACAACAGCCCATTCGGAAGCTAGGAAGAGAATATGTCAATCTTGGTGAGGCGTAAGACAGAGAGTGGGAGTCCAGCCTAGAGTGCTGACCTGTTGGGTGTGCAGAGGGATAGCAGGACAGTGCTCTCCCACACCAGGGAGCAGTACAGCTGACTCAGCTTGTTGAGAACACTCAGTCCCAGCTGGGATCCCCACTGGTTGACAGAGATGGCCCTGATTTCACTCTGCACCAGGAAAGAGAGGAAACAAAGACTTAGTTCTGAATCCAAAAGTAACAGGGGAAAAAAAACAAACACAAACGAGTCCTGAAACCTGCTAGACAACAGGAGAAAAAGAAACTTTAAAAATTGAGGAAGCAACCCTCCAGGCTTACCTGTCCGACTCGACAGGTGTGGACAAACATCATGATGTAGGCGTGCGCAGCGGTGAGCGCGTGCAGCAAGGGGGTGGCCTGGGCGGACAGCGTGGCGTCGGTCACATGACCGGCAGTAGCAAGCTCACGCAGCAACACGGAGCCGCCAGGGGCCTCAATGGGCCGATGCAGGGGCTCCAAAGCGGACAGGATCAGGTCTAGCTGGCAAAGGCCTTCCTGCAGCACTTTGGGCTCATGGGAAAGTGTCTGGGGGAGAGGGGGCAAATGTCTCAGTGTAAAAAAACAAAATAAAACCCCACGAGTAATATCTCGGTTTCACTATTCATTTCCTTCAAAGACACTTTCAGAATTTGCCCTAAGCAAAACCAGCACCACACCGATAACAAAATACAGGCTAATCCACCATCACAATAAATTGTTACCAATGATTACCCCATAAAACAGCCGATCTAAGCCAGTCGGTTTTGGTCTCGTCATCCAACAATCCAGAAACCATGATTTCAGTGCAAGTAAAGGTAATTTTACTAACCATATTATCTTCATAGGTTATTCAATCAATGGCTAGATAGGAGACTGTCTGTACTGATTTTAATTGTTAACTTATCGGGTTATGTTAAAAACTAAAAGAGTGAAATATCAAGGAATGTATTGGTCATACCAAAAATAAGGGTAGAAGGCAAGATCTAGGTTAGCTAACGGCTACCTATGAGTTAAACCATCTTTTATGCTAGCAATATTCAATTATTACAGTTCATGAAAATTTAATATTTTCTGCCTTTTCTGTAAAGTAAGAAACTTACACCTAGTAGGAGTTGCTACTGAATAAAAACTTCCTATTGAAAGACAAGGCTAATTCAAATGTAAGCCAAACTAAAGGTATAAATTCCTAGCATTTTATTTTCACAAGCAAAGTTTTAAATAAATATACTGTAAGATCTTGGCAGACACACAGCTAAATATATGTGTGGGAGACGGTTTGAAATTTCACTTATTCCCAGTCTACCGAGTGGTAGATTCGGGGGAGTACCTTACCCTGCTGATCCCAGCACAGAAAATAGCATTGATTCAAGTTTATATTTTTTTTTAAAAAGGGTTCTTAAAGGGTACACCCATTTTCATTACAGAAGAAATATGCTAATTAAACACCACAGCCATACACTTAAAATACGTTGGAACAAAAACCAAAACAAACCATTAGTAAAGGCAGGGGCACCATTTAGGAGCTTAAAACCCTGCAGAGCTGTTCTCAGAATACAGTGCGAGACGCCACCCCTGCACACCAGTTACTGTTCTCTCACCAGTATGGACTTGCAGACCCCAGCAACTGCCTGGCAGGCTGCGGAGGTGGGGAAGTCGATAGGAAGGTTGGGCAGCCCCAGGATGGACACCAGGGGCAGGAGGCCTTTCTGACTCACAAACTCCTGGCAGTGATCGTCCGTGGTGTTGTTACTAAGGATCGACTCCACAAACTTCATCTAGGGGTTGCAGGGAAGACGGGTCAATAAACTGCAGTGAGAAAAGGCTATGCAGTATGCATGATTTTGGTATGACTGTAGAAAAAGGCTCTGAAATAAAAGTACATTAATTTAACATTGTATTCTGTGCATTCTAATATTTCCAAATTTTAGACTATTCAATATGAAACGAGAGAATCAAGAAGTATGAGGTAAAGTAAATGCAATAGGCAAATAGACAAAATATAACACTTACCACATTTAGTATGTAGTCCATAAGGGGAATTGGAATCCTCTCTTCCGTACCAACAACTCTACAAGAAATAATCAAAATGTATTTGTTGCAAAAAAAACAATGCTTAGCACTAATCACACACGTTGTCTGTGTAAACCCCTTCCTTAAGCATGGTTCACAATTAGGGGGAACATGAGTACAGCCAACGCAGGAGACCAGATGCAAGAGAATCCAATACAACCAACTCAGTTGCTCTGTATCCCAAAACCACACATTCATATAGTTTCACACGTATATATACATATATACACACACACACACACACAACACGCTTATCAAACTGACTGCCTGTTGCTCTCTGGCTCCCCCTGCTGCTGGCTGAAAGTGTGTAGGGCCTCCTCTTCTTCCTCGTCCTCACTGGAAGCCTCTTCAGCTGCATGATTGGAGCGGGCTGGTGGCGCCGACACGGTCCCATCTGCTTTTTGAATGGAGGGCTTCTGGCAGATGTACTCAGAGGCTCGACCCAGGTTACAGATCTCCTCTAGCAACTAGCGTTGAGAGAAAAGATAAAACGTGTTGAGGACAAGCTAGAATCTCCATTTAAATACATGGCCATTGGCCTTCCTATCCTCCTCCTGACCTCACCCTCCTCTGCACCATCCCTCCCTCTCATACCTTGATAATAGCTGTAGTGGCATCTGTCTTGAGGGTGGGTTGGTGCCTCATAAGTTCATCCACTGCACTGCCCAGGTTTGAGGCTGTGTCTCCTGGAATACAAAGAGCCTCAAAATCAGACATTTTCACTGTAGGCACCTAAATGAGCAGTACACCCAGAGTCTCTCAGACTACAATCAATTAATACAATTACAACATATCATTACTCATACACCACCCTCCCACACGCTCAATACATCAAGTAAATTGTATTTATCACCTATCCAACTATCCGAAAGGTAAATGCCAATGTTCATCATATAAGCTGCTGGCACCTTGGACTTCCAGTATTATTAGCGACAATACCACATTAGATAATGACTACTTAACTCAAGCAATTGACTTGGTTATCTGAATCATATTTGGTTCCAAGTGTTAATCACCAGCAAGTGTATAGGGAAATGTCGTATTCATTCGCCAACATCTATAAAGGCCTGCAAGCTCAGCACATTATACTGGAGCTGGAGAAGTGCGGGTCACCCCACACAAATGGGTCGGGCGTAACGGGGAGCCCCCCCACTGGCTCCAGCTGTAACACGCCCCGCGGCCCACTCACCCAGCGGGTCGGAGCTGCGGCGCCTGCGCATGGCGGGCAGGTAGTCCGGCGACAGCAGCACCTTGAAGAGCCGCTCGAAGGGCTGGCACTGCACGAAGGACTGCAGGCCGCGGGCGTTGAGGCACAGCGCGCTGAACACGTTGGGGAGGGAGCCCAGCACCTCTCGCGTGGCTGGAACCTGCAGAGACAGAGACTGTGAGAGAGAGACCCAGAGAGGAGGAAGAGAGAGAGAGAGACAGTGAGTGCCACAGTGGTGAGGGAGGGAGGGAGGGAGGGTGGGTACTGGAGGAACAACCGAACTGATAAAACACAATGAACCGGCGGGGAGCCATAGACAAATCTGTGCACAGTCACGGAGAAGGAAGAGAGGGAACGACAGAGACGGGCAGATAATGACATGTTCAAATGTGCGAATACAACACGGGGGTGAGAAAGACGAGGGCAGTGGCGGTGGAAAGAGAGAGGGGTGACGGACGCAGACGTAAGGAACGGTGGACTAAACTCACGTCCTTGATGAGCAGGGCATGCAGCATGACGTCAGTAAGCCCGTTGTCCTGCAGGGAGGAGAGGAGAGACGGCTCCTGGAAGACAAACACCGTCACCACCTCCGTCGCTGGAGCAGGACGGAAAACGACAGAGATAAATGAGTTTCACTGTAGTCTGCACATTCGTGCAGTGCACCAATGCATCCCCATCCAGGGGAAAAAGGACTAGTCACACATCCCAGAGCCCATCTAACTTCTCACCCAGGAGGAAGAGAGAGGGGCCATAATACTCTGCATTGCTGATTATGTGCTTCAGTGAGGTAGGCAAGGACCCATCCATGACTGAGAGAGAGAGAAAAAAAAAAAACTTACATTAGATTAATTTCCTATTCATTCCACTGATATGTTTTACTGCCTATTCCAGTGGAAATACTATAACATTACCTTCACTATACACCCTTGACTCCCAATAAAAGGAGTCTCTTTACATTTATCCAACCCGACTTATAATATTACCACAGGCCTAGTTTGTAATTCCAATGTAGTGTATTCACGCTGTACTGACTCACCATGGCGGATGCCATCAGAAAAGGCAGGGTCCTGAATGGCTTTCTTCAAGAAGTTCAGCATTGACTTCAACAGAGCTGCCCTTTGGGGGATACATTGCATCCCTGGAAAGAAAACCCAGTTACATCACATTCACCTTCCTCAACACTGTGCACAGTAAGAACAAACCACGCAGGCTCGTGTCGGGGGGGGAGATCTACCCCATTTAAGGATGTTTACACCTGTGTGTCAATCAGCGCTTTACCTGCTCTAGGTGTATAGGCAGTATTGCCCTGTATTCTGTTGTCTGCCTCTGGTCGAGACTCGGCAGAAGTGGAGGGGTCTGGGCTGCTCACCATGGCAACGTCAGACACTGAAACACATTGTGACATTATTACAGTCCTACGGAACAGCCAATGTTACAGCAAAAGTAGGCCCTGCGAAAAGCAAATACTTTTTGCACAGAATTGAGAACTAGAATTTAACTTTGTAAGAAAACCTATTTCTTAAGTATAACGAACATTCTTAAACATGCGAACAGAACTAGTAATATCCTCTTTATTTTTTTAATTAAATATTAAATACGTTTCCCCCGCTGTGCTTAACGGTGCCGCGTAAAATTTGCTTGAGAAGAAGCGCTGTGTTCATTTGGACAGTTTTGGGATGTTGGGAAAGCGATACTGCATCCTTCCAAAAAAAAGCAGTTGCGTTACACTTAAATTTTAAAGTCCCGAGTGAATCCTGCTATGGAATCCAACGTACCGCTAATCAAGAATAAAACACACACTTAATCAATAATGGATTACGTTTATTGCCGCAGGGATATACAAGCGCTTCACAGAAAAGGGGGCGGCTCACCTCAACCAACCAACAACCCCTAGGTGATGCCCAGCAAATGAGATGGAGAGGGAGAGACTATTAGCCAATTATACGGGGGGATGCCAACATGGCCAAATTGAGGGAGCCAGATTGGAAATGTATCCAGGACACCAGGGGGGGAACAGCCTACTTTTTGCTTGCTGGGTGAAACAGGGTTTTATTTCACTACAGTTGGGTTTGCAATAGCTGTTCATTTAATGTAAAACTTAATTGAGTGCTTGGATACATTGACTTACAGTGAAGCTCCTTAACTGCATGGTAAATTTGAACTACATCAACTTTGCTATCCACTTGATGAACACGAATTGCACAGCTTTCAAACCATTTGATTATATTAACAAGCTTTTCTGTACTTTGGTATTAGGTATAACATAATTTACCATTATACATTAAAATACTTTGTTTGGCTGATTTAACAATTTACATGGATTTTCTCAGCGCCTTAAGTTAAGAGTAGAAAGAGATGTCCCAGACAGCCACAAGTCTATAAATACCGCAGAATACACAGAGTGATCTCCATGCATGTGTTGCAGATGAAGGGGAGGGACAGACAGACAAAAGACATGGGGACTCACCCTCCATGTCAGTGTCCATGTCCTCCGTCTCCGCAGATGTGCCGGGCCTTTGGCTCTTTGGCTTGATGACGAAAGGACACTCTTTCCGACACAGGTCAACCTCGTGCTGCTCAGACAACGAGATATCAAAGTAAAGGGTGGTGCACAGCATGGAAAAAGGGCAGGTGGTAATAGGGGCTGCCGTGCTTAATCGCGCACCTCCAGCCTGCTGATGAATATGGAGAGTCCACCGTGGGACTGAAAGGCAGCCATGTCCAGGTTGGTGATGAGGTCGACCACTCTGACCGCCCGTGTCACAAAAGTGATCTGGTCCTGTTCATCTCCAAGGAACTTAATCACCTGGTGGTAAAACATTCAGGATTACAAAACAAGCAGGTGTGGGAGAGCAGTCAACGAGCGGTAGGGAAGTTAATACACCAAGTTTTACCACCGTCATTGGCCAGATAAGTGATGTTGCTGGTTAACCATACAGGATCTCTTACTGTGAGAGAGTATTTACTATACAAAATTATGTAAAAGCATGAAAGTAGGATGTCATGGTTGACATCTACAGTTATTATGCACCTGTAGTTCAAACATCATGTGAGGACCAACTGCTCCCATTATAGCATCTAAACAGTCTAGATCACCTAATATTTAAGTCTAGCATCTGTGTGGTGTTGAGGTTCAGGTGACAGGCTTGTAACCGAAAGGTTGCAGGTTCAAGTCCTAACCTAGCCTTTGTACCCTTGAGCAAGGTACTTAACCTGAATTGCTTCAGTAAATATCCAGCTGCACAGGTGGATGAGTGCGCATCTGCTAAGCAGCTAAATTGTGAATTGTAACTGTATTTAAAATGTGAACTTTATCATTTAGGGAAAAGTAATCAAAACATGGATGTAATCGATCTAGCTAGCGACAGATTATTTTCTAACAGTAGTAACATTCAAGCTTTCTTACATACTCTGCATAACAGCAACACAAACATTCTTGGCGAATTGTGCACCCTTCACTGCGGCATTTTGGTAACCATAGTAACGGTGTCAAACAGATTCAAAAGCCAAGCACACATTATGCCAACTGTTTATACAATTCAGGCAGTGGGATTCAACGTAGATATACGATAGGCTAACAACGAAACCATAAATGAAGAAAATTTGGGAGAGAATTTTTTTTTTTTTTTTTTAGCAACTCCTTTCTTAATCACAGATCGTATCGAGTGCCAGACAGATACTTGAGCAGATGCTGGAAGATAAAAACAAATGCGGTTACCATGCAACAGAGCGCTCTAGACAGTACAAAGTACAAAGATTTCTATTTTAACTTTTGCCATCAATTAAATGGAAGAGAAAATTTTAAAAATCATTCATACAGACAAGTATAGGCAGAATTAATTTTGAGAGACAAACATTACTAAACTTAATGAACAGTCTGTTACCCATTGGAATGTTTCAATGAATTAACCACTTTTTACACATTATTTACAACCTTGAACATTGTCCACAAATACTAGCAACCACATGTACAAGACACTTTGCCAATAGCCCTGCATGCAAGAAAAATATGCCCTGCCCCTCAGAATAATTACATTTCCACTGAAATGATCAGTAATCCAGTTGCTGGGCAACTGGATTACTCTCAAACATTAAAAACAAAAAACAAAACAAAAAACTGAGAAGGAATGGTGATAAGTTCTATTTTTCCACAACAGTTCACATCTGATAAAAAGATCAAAAACAAACAAACATAGAATTATATTATTTTTGCTAATATATTATTAGTCTGAAACCACTCCTTTGATATTGGTATGTTAACTCCAGCTCCTGTTACCTTCAGCAGGGCTTCCATCATGCCGCAGGAGACCAGGGCCTCACCGCCGGCATCGTAACTGGCCAAGTGATACAGGAAGGAGAACAGAGCGGTGGCAAACTGGTGGGGGTAGGGCTCCATCAAAGGGTCTGGGAAGAGGCATTAGATGATGCACATAAATGCATGCCCAGTCCAACAGCGAACACGTCTTTAACGTCAACGAGTCCTTCTGACCTCAGGGCCGGCGCCCACCAGATCACGACTACACAACCATTTCTAGCTTTGGAACGTTCCCTACTACACACCACGGTAAAAGCGTTGATCAGGACCCAGACACTAAAGACACAAAAGTATGACCCGCTCAGTAACGCAGCTCTCACCTATCATGGCCTGTATGCAGTTGCGCACTAGTACAGGCAGAAAGCCGTGGTAGGAGGCTGTGCCGGTGCAGTCGATGATGTTGGAGAGTTTGGGCGTCCGTTCCAGGTGGACTATGGAAGTCAGAGTGCGCAGCGAGGCCGCCTTTATGTCCTGACAGAAAAAGTCAGAGTAACATAAACAGCGTGCCAACAGCCAACAGATCAAATTAGGACGTATGGGAGGCAAACAGTGCGTTTCGCGTGCAAACTGTTTTAGATGTTATATTTGGAGAAGATGTACATCGGTACTGCAAGCCTGCAGGTGCCCAGCTGGTAGGAAACGCTGGTTAGCAATGAGCCGAGAAGCCCTGCTGTTGTAACTCCAACCCAGCTCTGCCAATTGGCAGCGCTGCTGAGCTCTCCCAGTCTCAATCGGCAAATTACATGAGCTGGATTTGAACTCCAGCTCATAGAGCTCAGTCTGCGCTTGGGCAAGAGCCTTTAACTGAACCACTTGGGAGGTTAGTAAAACAACCCTTTAAAATGTATAGTTTATGGGGGGGGACAAAATAATGCAACGTTAAAAAAAAAAGTTTCACAAAATATCAGTTAGAGGACAGTAACTCACCACCAGCTGTTTGTCAGTGATCTGAAGCACATCCACCAGCTCCTCAATAAGCCCGTTGTAGAGAATACTATTCGCAGACTCCTGTAGTGCGTTGGAGTACACTGCCACAAAACCAACAAGGTTATGCGGCGTAACACAAGCCACAGCAGAACACACTCAGGCAAAAACGCATTGTTGGTGGATTCATTGAGTGTCATTGTGTGGACTAACCCAGTATAGAGATGGCGTGCAGTCGAGCTTGCACCGCCTGCAGCCTCTTCTTGTGGTTGGAGAAGCCATGCGCCAGTCGGATGTGCGTGAACAGCAGTGTCTGCTTATCCTTAGGAACACTGTACATAATGGTCAGCGACTCCATGATCTCTGAAGGGCTCTCTGAGATCTGACAAAAATAGCAACGCTGGGCTTTCAATAACAGTGGATCACCACCACCACCACCACCACTTTCATTGAAGCTCATATACTTATCCATATCCATCACCATTTTAAATGTTGATCCACGACATTAATTATGGATATCCAAATATGTACTTATGTATTTGATCAGCTAATATTAATAAATTAAATAAGTATTTTTTTTTTTAAATATTATTTTAATGACATTTTCAGGGAAAACACTCCCTATCAGTGGCGAACAAGGGGATTTATTTGTACCCAACTACAACAGTAACATGTCCAAAATGTGTCCTAAAAGTTTTAGCAACCAGAAGGATGTGTTAGCTAGCACTCAAAAAGTTTTACATTTTCAGATTTGACTACAACCACTTAAAGTAACTCTTCACACTACAATATCAAGAATTTAATACAGAACCAGACCAGTATCTACAAGCATTACTGGCAACAGATCACACTGAGGAACTGAAGCGCTTTCTTATATTGGTACACAGAAGGGATATCCATCCAAGGCTTGCCAGGCTTACCTTGTCAAGCTGTTCAATGTGAATGTAGTGTAGGGTGTTACTGCTCGTCTGTCGAATGGAAAACAGGTAAAAAATTAGATGCAGTGTGTTACTAAAGCGTACAAATGTTGCTAACGAGACAAATGCATAGGTAGACGTACATGAGCGCACACACACCTACCCTGTGCATTTATTATTTATTCAACACAGTTTTGTCTCCAAATGGTACTTTGCATTTTATTCTAATACGGTAACAATTTTGAAATAGCTACAAACAACCACCTGCACCTTTTTGTCCACTTTGACCTCAGTGCTGGGCTCGGCATAGAACTCAAAGTGCAGCGTTGTGGCGCTGGGAGGGTACTTCTGCTCACACAAAGGGACACAAAGTCAGATGTCACAGAGGGAGAAGAAGCAGTGACAGATGACAGAAAAACAAACAATGGTTGCACTGATTTTTCAAGCCTCGTAGAAAACGATAATGATCTAAACCGTTCTGTCAATGATACCAACATTCCTGATGAAAATAAATAAAAGCTTTCTCACCGTCATTGGTAGATCCCTGCAGCACCCTGCAAGACCAAACCCATTCTCCTTCCCTCCCCAGCTCTGTAAATTGCAAAAGTACAAAAACTAGGTTGAAATCAGAGAAGCGCAGTCTGGAAAAACTAGGCTGCAACACGTACTAATCAAGTGCGAGGGTTGGGGAGTTCTAATCAAGTACTCATCCTACAGCATCTGGTCAAGATTTTGATCTCAGACCTTGCACGTACTTGTGAAAAAACCACAGGCCTCATATGTCATATCCTCCTGTGACTGCTTTCTTGTGAACGCTACCTGTAACCCAGGTGACAGAGTGGAAACCGCAGAAATAATGAAAACAAACCTCTGCCAGATGTTGCAGACGGGCTAGCAAAGGGGCTCTCTTGTCTGAACCTAGTCGGGTGATGTAATTGGATCTTTTGCTGAAAACGTAGAGTAGGTTCAGCACAGCCAGGACCACTTGCATGTCGCATGACGCCAACAAAGTCGTCAGATGCTGTACAGACAAAGCAAGAAAGGGGAGCAGAACGTGGGGTTATGTCAAAGAGCGTTGAACATAAGGGTGACATTCCCTCCACTGTGCTGTTAATAGGTCCATCAGACAGGACCTACAGAGGTGTTTCACACAGCAATGAATACAACAGCTTTTCTGAAGTATCTTTATGTGCATCTGAATCGAACACTGCATTCCCTTTCTGCAGCTTCGTCTAAAATGAATCTTGTCAGAAGGCAGCTGCTCGGTAGCAAAAAAGACTGGAAAAAGCTTTTCAGGTTTAAAAAAAAAAAAATGTATAAAGTATGATTACCATCTTCGATCTCCTAATTGTTTTATAAGAAGGGCTTTTCACTCCAGAGAGCGAAAATTATTTCTGAATATTAAATTTTGTTTAAGTCAGCTGCTATGGTCACAGGAAAACATTTCTATTATACTGTTCAGTTAAAACAATGCACCCATTACAATATATTTATTCGCTCATGGATTTTAAAAAGCATTTTAGTGCACTCAACAAGCGTGACAACACATCTGGAACAGAACTCCAAAAAATGCATTCCAACAGGGTTAAATACCTAGTCTGACATCCGATATCACTGGTCCTCTAGGGAAAATGTGTGTCTATTTTTATCATTTTGCCTTTACAATTCTTGAAAGGGATACCGGTAGAGCAGACAAAAGAGCTATGAAGTACCTCAATGGAGCTGTAGAGGTGCCTGGAGAAGCTGTACTCGATCAGCAGGGCCGTGAAGTTGAGCACGGCCAACAGCAGGGCCTTCAGCTGACTGTTGTCAGGACGATCGCACACCAGCAGCCACGACATGTTCTCCACTGTTTGGCCAGCATCGCAGAGGATTCCATCAAAGCGATCAAGGAGGTCCACCCAGTGGTAGAGCTCACACTGCCGGGAGGGGGAGAGACTGGTAATGAGAAGCCAGAGCCATCACTAGGCAAAGGCGCACAAAAAGCCAACTCCTGTTTTATTTTTATTAAGCAACTGGATGTCTCACACTGTAATAATTCACATTTAACTTTAACCATCAGCATTCAATGTCTCAAGTATGGAGCACTGATTCTATTCATATCTGGGGCAGAAAGTAGTAAAATGGCTTAGAAACTGGACCTACAAATAGCACTGATATGGACCCAGCCATTAGGTTCTTTATAAGGGTAACATTTTGAGCCACAGATAAAAGCATCTTCTCAAATATGTAAAGTAGGCGTGTTCATTATTTTTCTTCAAATTTCTGTTTGGTTTCAGTTCGGTTTTACTTCCTGACAATCTGCTGTGATCGGATGAGAAGCAACACCAGAAAGTTAATGACGACTTTATGTGACTGCATAAAAACAATAAACTAAACTGAACGTTAGATATTTTGATCACGTCAGATCAGCTGCAGGATAAAGTAAAACCGCTGATAGGTTTATCCTGCACTCCCATAAAAATTTGTCTTGGCAAATAATTTACACATTGATTTCTTTAAATATAATACAGATAAGGAATTTAATGTGGTTTTCCTAGTCGACTGTAACACAACGATAACAGTTCAGTAATGTTTTTATTCCTCATTTAAAAATGCTTTATATCCGTCTTGTGTTTTGCCTGTAAAATGTCTCCTTACATTGCTGGCGTTTCCATGATTGGCACTTATTTATTGGTGAACATTTTAGGAATGTAGTTTATTTATTTATTTTATCGTGGGTAAAATACAGCAAAACCGCACTTTTAGCTGAATGAGGCTGTTGTGTTGGAGGCGTTAGTCGGCGGTACTGAAACTTTAATACGGTTTATCGCTCAGCACGAATGTAAAGTAATATGTGGGTACAGACACTGAACATGTAACTCTCCAGACTCCCACTCACCTTGCCAATGTTCCAGGTCTTGATGTGCTGCAGTTCTAGAAGCAGCTGCCCATCACTGCATCCCTTCAGCTTCTCTATGAGCGTCCTGCAGTCAGCAGGCTGGAAGGCAGACAGATGCGGTTGGAACAGAGACAGAACAGGCACCAGCAGCAGGATAAATCCGGGCCGGGCGAAAGACAAGGCAACTGCCGCCCCGAACTTACTGCTTCCGTCGGGGTCTTCTTTAGCTTGCTTCTGTCGACTTTCATTGTCACCGGTTTCAATTTCTGCTCCTGGTGACAGTGGGAGAAATTACACACTGAATTAACATCCTGACAAAATTAACGCTCTGCTTATTAAACTCATTTTAGAATGCATGCTCAAACTTAAAAAAAACTGATATCCACAGCCAGGGGAGGGAGACACTAATGCAGATGAGGGCTATCAGTAGCTAAACTGCTTGATGTTAGCTACCCTTTAAAGCACAATTCAACACTATAATTTAATGTTAAAAGGCACAGGGTCAACCAGCGCTTAAAAAAAATTGTAACCTTCCACAAATACGTACACTTAGTCTTTGTTACACACTCTACCTTTACCGCAGAAATAAGAAATGTGACTATCAAGAATCATAAAACACATTTTAAAGAACAGTAAAATGTCAAAATGTCATTTTCTAACCAACAGGTGTACAAAAAACTATATCTTTTCACAAACATCATGACTTTTCCTCCTTTTCTGTACTTTATCACCATGCTGAAAAACAGGTCAAGTGTGTTTGTTCACAACAGCATGAAGAGAGATTCTCCAAGACACTTAAAAAAATGCAACCGAGCTGTTATTTGCAGAGATATGCCTATAAATACTGCCTGCACACTAACATGCTCCAAGTCATTCATTTCAGACATTTGGGCTTTGCAATACTACTCTTCATAAATAACACATCATGGAAACATTTTGGCCCAGGATAATAATAATCCTATTTCCAAAACCTAATTTCCTTGAATTTTTTTTAAATGTACTTATTTTTTATGTTTGGCAGACACTTATCCAAGCGATTTGCATGTCATTAAACCTTTAGAAAGCTGGTTAATCCATTTATATAGCTGGGTATATATTATATATGCTTTTTAGAATATTTTATCAATATGTAAAATTTATCATACTTTATTATGCTCACATTGTGACCAAGGCAGTGATACCAAACTGCAGCCTGACTAGTATCTATCTGTAGTATTAAAAGGTATGACAGTCAAAGATAAACCTGTGTACAATTAAGTTTAAGATCTGCGTTTAAAGATTTACTTTTCATTTACGCAGTTTTGATTTTATTAATTGCAAATAATTGAAAACCCTTTAAGAGACGTATAAATATGCGGCCAAAGAACTTGGGAAAGTGTGTAACTGAAACTATTTCTATCACTTTCACCCATATTGCCTAGCACATCTCTGTTGGTGGAAAATATATTTTCCAGAACCTAATAACATACCCATACCTTAATGAAAAACATATTAGAAATATTAAGTACTTTCATTTTGCAATTGCCGTTTTATATCATTTAGATAACAAAACATTCTGAATATTTGTTTTTGTAGGCACATTAGCTACCTTACTAGCAAGGGTTAGTTAGCAAATAATGTGTTAGAAAAACAATATAGCAAATCAATAGAAATCAATATTTAACATTAGTGTTGCCATTGGTAATAGGCTTGTTCTTGTCACATTAGCTAACTAGTC
>JAOVYW010000033.1:622800-634852 GCA_025775045.1 Hiodon tergisus
TGGAGGTCAAAGACTGAGAATGGATCAAAGGCTGGACTGGTGGCTGGCCCTGTATTTGAGTTTGAATCTGACCTGGCGGTTGGACTTGGCCTTGAATCTGTGTTGGGGTAAGTGTCTGTTTGGGGGCCAATGTCTGAGACTGAATCAGAGGCTGGATTGTTGCTTGGCCCTGTATTTGACCTTGAATTTGAGGATTATAGGTAAGTGGAACCTGGATCTGGTTTTGTTGTGCAACCTGTGCCAGTGGCTGAGTCTGACCCTGACCCTGGACTTGGGGCTGCATTTGACTCAGTGTCTGGATCAGATTCTGAGCTTGATTTGAGGCTTGAGCCTGAAGCGACATCAGGACATGCGTCTGGCCTTGGGGAGGAGCATGTACCTGGTCCCGGATTGGGATTTGGGTCTGAGATTGAATTTGAGGCTGGCTTGGATCCACATGCAGGCCTTGAGCAGGTACTGAAGCCCGAGACTGAGCGGGGATCGGAGCCGCAATCTGGGCCACATCCACGTTGGCTTGAACGAGCATGGCAAACTGAGGCTCAGCATCAGACCTCCTGTGGTGCTGCTGAGTAAGATAAGCTTGCTGTTGCTGCATTAACACTTGTTGTTGACGTTGTTGCTCTACTTGTTGTTGCTGCAGCAAGGTTGCTTGTTGTTGCTGGGACAAACATGCTTGCTGTTGATCAAGTTGTTTCTTCTGTATCAATGCTGGTTGTTCACACGCTGCCTCTTGTGTTTTGCTTGGTTGTATCATGGTTAGCTGTTGCCCAATCTGTTGCTGTTGTATCAAGGTTGATGGCTGCAGCTGTTGCTCCACCTGTTGCAGCAGCATTTGCTGGTGCTGCTGATTCTCCATTTGTTGCTGTTGTAATATGGACTGTTGATGCTGCTGTTGTAGCAACATTTGCTTGTGCAGCTGATTCTCGATTGGTTGTTGTTGTAGAGACTTTTGCTTCTGTTGCTCGACCTGTTGCTGTTGCATCAAGGTTGATGGCTGCAGCTGTTGCTCCACCTGTTGCAGCAGCATTTGCTGGTGCTGCTGATTCTCCATTTGTTGCTGTTGTAATATAGACTGTTGATGCTGCTGTGGGTCCATTTGTTGTTGTAATAAAATGGTCTGCTGCTGTTGTTGCTGTTGTAATAACATAGTTTGTTGCTGTTGCTGCTCCACTTGTTGATGTAATAAAGTCTGTTGCTGTTCAGTCTGTTGTTGCTGCTGCTGTTGTAGTAAAGCATACTGGTGCTTTTGTTGTTCCATCTGTTGTTGCTGTAATAATATTAGTTGCTGCCGCTGTTGTTCCACCTGCTGTTGCTGTTGCAGTAAAGCCTGTTGGTGTTGCTCCTGCTCGAACTGCTGCTGTTGAAGATGTTGTTGCTGCTGCAGTAATACAGCTTGCTGCTGCTGCTGTTCCACCTGTTGCTGCTGTAAAATAACCTGTTGCTGCTGTTGTTGCTCCATCTGATGTAATAGAGCGCGCTGATGCTGTTGTTGCTCCATCTGTTGCTGCTGCTGCTGCTGTTGCTGCTGTAATATAACTTGCTGCGTCTGTTGCTCTATTGGTTGCTGTTGCAGTATCGCCTGCTGCCTCTGTAAACACTGTTGTTGTATTAAAGCCTGTTGTTGATCAGTCTGCTGTTGTTGGGCATAACCCTGCTGCTGCTGCATCAGAGCTTGCTGTTGCTGCTGCTCTGCCTGTTGTTGGAGATAAACTTGTTGCTGTTGCTCTGCCTGTTGTTGGAGATAAACTTGTTGCTGTTGCTGCTGTTGCTCTGCCTGTTGTTGGAGATAAACTTGTTGCTGTTGCTCGATTGCCAGAGCTTGTTGCTGCAGTTGTGATGTGGTTTCGTAGGCCTGCTGTATGGAACCAATGTGCTGTTGCTGCAGGATTACTGCCACCGCCGGTGGCTGCTGTGTCAACGTGGCTTGCTGTTGCTCCATTTGACGCTGCAGTAATGTCGCTTGTTGCTCCATCAGGGCCTGCTGTTGTTGCTGTACCAGTGTTTGCTGATGGATTACACTGGTTGGAATTTGTTGGGGCAGAAGGTTGTGCAACGCATCAAGTGGCTGCAAGGGGGCGACATTCGGCTGGAGCGGCTGCGAGAGAGAGGCGGTGCCTCCCACCCCTCCCAGAGCCGAATACGGCAGCTCGCTGCGATCCCCAACCAGGACGGGGCCTGCAAAATGGGCACTGATAGGGGCTTGGGGTGAGGCTGGGGGCAGGTAAGGCTGTGAGGGTGCGACTAAGGTGTGGGAGGGGACGGGTTCCCCGGACTGGAGGGGTAGCAGTTGTGACCCGTCAGTGTGGTATGACTAAAATTTGTTGGGGAAGGGAAGGAAGGATGGATCAGAGCAATGGTATGAGGGGCAACATAGAGGGCCATGTAAGGGGGGGGGGTAATAAGGATGATGGTGAAGAAAGAAGACAGCAGGAATAAGCATTAGTACAAGGCATTAGACATCACAGGAGGTTCAGACTGTACACATTTAAGCTTTTAAAGCACGCTGGACATCGGCTTTGCATCTCCTTTGCACACATATGGGGCTTGGCAGAGCTGCTCTACGAAATGGTTGGGGGGGGGAAAAAACTATGTTGAAAATAAAGTTTTGTCTGAAACAACAATTTGTCTCCATTTAAATTAGGGAGACATATCGTATATATGTCAGTTGGTAAGCTTAATTTATTTTATGTGGAAGCTCAAAAAATTTCTGTGAGTTATATTGTTATGTTTATTACATATGTTTTTTCAGGGCATAAAATCCCCCCTTGAACCAGATAAATGTAAATATTTCCTGATACCTGTTGAATTTCCCAGGCATGTATTTGCACTTTTTAGTGTATATTAGATCACTCACAGTGGCACAGCCTATTTCGATGGCAGAATATAAATCATCTGTATCAACCGCTACGGCAAGGGTTCCTGCACGTTTAGAAAAAACAGTCCTGTAGGAGATAAATGTGTGTACATCCTAAGAAGGCACAACTAATTCACAAGATAAAAAGAGGCAGAGGCAGGCACCAATACCAGGGAAGACAGATTTTCTGCAAGCAAAGAAATTTACCTGTGGGTATTGTTGTGTTGTCCCTGGTGATGGCTGTGTTGCCATAGCGACTGGCTTAGTCAATGTCTGACCCACAGGAAGGCTCGGGGGCCCTCCACTCTGACCAATGGGTGTACCGGAAACGCAGCCACTCTGACCGACAGGCATCTGAGGAACCCCTCCACTCTGACCAATGGGCACCGGAGGAACCTTACAGGACAGGAAATATGGCCAGACACAATAGGTGAATTATACTCTTTATTGTTTGAAGGAGAAAAATAAAGTCACACAAAAGATTAAGGAATGAAAGCAGAGCTCCTTTGAAGATTATATATGCCTCCAGAATAAACATGCCCTTGCTTTACAACTACACCATGGGTACAAGAAACAAGATTTAAAGTATACAGTTACAGAAGTGGGTCAGCTTTAAAAGAAAGTAAGTGACTGGATTGGTAACAAAGGGCTAACAAAAAACGGTGTATTTGCAGTCAAATCCGACAATGGAATGCTGTACAAAAGTTTAAAGTTCATTTCAACCATGTGGCTGTGATATGCACTAAGAAAGTTACCTAGAAGCCAGGGAGGAGAAAAACTCAGCACGTTGCCTTAGATGAATTTACGGGCACACTGACTGGTACATCAGGTATATAAAGACACAAAATTGAGGTACAACATTTTTACTGTCACGGGCTGGGTCGCCATTGTGGAAATTTTAGCCTGTCAAACCTTTTTAATTATTTGCTGAATAGAATTGCCTTTTATTGCAGAGCGAATGCCACTCTGGTCAGCCCTGTGGTTGAGAGGATGTGTGCGCCAATCAAAGAAGTCACACCATCTGCTGCCCCTTCAGCATAAATACCATCATTCACACTGACTCGGCTTCAACTGGGCAGAAAAGTCTACACATTTCAGCCATGAAGAGGTCACATTGTTCCCTTTTTAAATAGTCGAGCGTCCAGCTGCGCCTCTGCCTTCTAAACTACCTCACGTGTTCTCCGTGTCTTTTAACACCTCTCTACCTGCCCCAGGACAGCAGTGACAGCCTGTGACACCTGTTTAATTACTGTGACACAATCAGATCTTGGCATCTCCCTCTGGGGGTGCTGGAACTCACAGTGTGGTAGCCGGACTGAGCGTGTGCGTGGGGGTGCCCGGGGAGCACGGCCAACTCCCCCTGCAGAGGGAAGACTTGGTTCGGTCCGCTGACTGCTGACTCACAGCCAACAGGAGGGACGCTCTCGCCTTCTGGGTAAAAGACACAGGGACGTGTAAACCAACAGAGACGCTGCTGACTGCTGCCTAGTAGTAGAAAAAAGAAAACCCACTCTTTCTCTCACTGCGTTCTGGGTTATTTCTCATGAGGGATGTGTGACTCCCCTTTGTTTACACTGATACTTCTATTATTTATTTTCGGTTTAATTATGGCTTGCTTGTGCTTCAGCTGGCATAATACTCTGACATGGCACCTAAATATCTTCAGTACAAACTTGTATTTTTCTACTAATCTACTGTTATCACCAGCATAGGTCGCTAGTTCAATCATACTACCATACTGCTGACACTAAGGTATTTTTTCGGAGTCCTGGGAAATTCCTTGCAATTTGGGAATTTCTCTTTTTTTTATGCAGATTGAATGCTCTCATCCACCTACATGTTCTGTAATGTTTCATCACCTCCGAGTATAAAAAAATCATTTAAATCCCCTTGTGATTCCAAATCTAACGTCCACTTTAAAAAAAAATTTTTGCCTCTGAAAAGTTAACTTTAAAAGAGATACAAAGTTCATCTAGGAGGAAGATCTGCACTTCTTTTCTGTCAAAATCCATTGCTTTTTAGCAGAGCATCCAACTGCCAACATTGGTTACAATTCAGGGCTTAAAAGCCCAGCTAGGAGGTGCGTATCACCTGGGACGCTGGTGGCAGCGACGCTGTGTATCCGCTGCCTGGTGTGCTGGTCCACCTCCGGCAACTCCTCCGCCTCCCCCGGGGCCCCGCCTGCGAACACCGCAGGGCCCAGCGAGGACTGGCAGGAGGGCAGTGAGCAGGGGTAGGAGTCCCGTCTCTCCTCCAAGCTCTGCTGCAGAAGCTGCTGCTGCTGCTGTCTCCTCTCCCGGGACTTCTTGATGAGGGTAACCCTGTCGCGGATGGACTTCCCAACCACTTTAGCGTCACTCTCGTGGAAGAAGCCCGACTTCACCTGGGACGGAGAGCGAAGGGGAGATGGGATAGTGGTTGGGAGAGTTTTTTTTCCTTTGGGTCCCATCCGATCTTTCTCCCTGATCTCACTTTTCTCACGTCCCCGCCCTGCCCCGCCCTCCTGCCTGTCTCCCCCTCACCATCTCCAGGGCCACCTCCTCCGCGCTGTCGTTCTCCAGGTCGTAGCTGAACTCGATGGCCTCGTTGTCCTTGTGTTTGCCCTTCAGCTTCTTGGGCTCCTCCACCCAGATGCGCAGCGCCAGGCAGTCCTGGCAGCCCGTGTCCTCCTCGGCCAGCTCCACCCGCACCCCGGTGTCCTCACCGAAGAACGCGTGCGTCAACAGGTCCCGGATAGACAGCCTGTGGGAGACGGCGGCCGCTAGTGGCTAAGCAAACACCGAGGCCACTCCGTCCAGCTCCCCACTACAGGAAAAACGGCAGCAGCCAACTACGGCACAAGAACACTTACCTCTGGCTCTTGTTCTGTCGAATACAGCCCTCTATGATCTCCTTAATCTCCGGGTCGCTAACTTTGTCAAAGCTGGCCGGTTTAATGCCCTGCAGAGCAGCGCAGCGCAGGGTTAGGGGAGGCTAGCGGTGAGAGGGGCAGACAGGTTGGCACCCACAGACCGCGCGTGCACGGTGAGGCACCGGGCGAGGACGCTGGTGGGACTTACGCTGGTGACCTTGCGGTAGATCTGCGCGGCATTCTGGCACTCGGAGTAAGGGTACTCAGAGGTGGCCATCTCCAGCATACACATCCCGAAGGCATAGACGTCCACCGACTCGTCATAGTGCTCCTCGTACATCTCCGGGGCCATGAACTCCGGGGTGCCTGGGGCCACGCACAGGCACAGGCAAGCTTACAACCACCTCCTACCCATTTACTCTCACACATAACATCAGGCCGTGCGCAACATCGCCATTTACCAGCATCAGCCGTAACCAGATTTTGAGATTATTCTGCCCAGATTTCGCTTAATGGCGGACTCCTCCGATGTAACGTGTTTGCGCAATTTATCCCCGCTGGTGTAAAATGTTTGCTTTTCATGTTGAGTACTGAATTTACAAATTCCAGGAAAATTCATCTAAAACTTGGCTATGAATTCTGCCCAGAGCAGTCCTATGGAGAAATGGGTGTGAAAGTCACGTCAAAGCAATTACAATCAAATGTACAAAAAAGCAGGTGCATTTCCACCTTTACCTGAAGGCGTTTCCGACCAAATGTTAGCCAAGGAACCGAATGAACATTGGAATTTCAATGTATAACAAACAGCCCCTTCTGAAAACAGCCCTTGTGACATAACATGGGCAGGAAGGTGTGAAAAGTGTTAAGGAGTAAGGTAAGGGGGGTGATGATGTAGAAAGACAGAGTTTAAGGGAAAGTTTGAGAGTGACAGGACAGAGGCTTAGCAGACGCTATCGGTACCACCAGGCGGTTACCTATGACGCTCTTGGCGAAAGACGTCCTCATGAGCGTGGCCAGACCCAGGTCCCCGATCTTGACGGAGCCCGTGGGCCCAGTGATGAAGATGTTGTCGCACTTGAGGTCCCGGTGCACGATGGGCGGGGTGCGCGTGTGCAGGAACTGCAGGCCCTTGAGGATCTGCCTGCACCAGCTGCGCAGGACCTTGGGCTTCATCACCTTGAAGCGTTTCAGATAGCTGCAGCATGGGAAGTCAGGGCACAGTGAGGGACGCGGGGGCGTTTTGAGGTAAGGACATAGACACAACTCAGACAAACAGTGTGGGACGTAAAAGTTACAACTTGTGAGAAAAGCCGGGGGGACAGGCCTGGGGAAAGTTCTCACAACCTGCACAAAGCAGGTATTCAGAGTCGATTCATTCTGCATCGTTAAATTAATGTCAAACAGCCATAAAAGTATCGTTGAAGAATATGGCGAGACGTTAAGTCTAGATGAAGAGAAGTGAATGGCAGTAGAGGTGAAAGGCATGAGGGCCGAGAGCACTGACGTTTTGAGGGTGCCTGAGGTCATCAGCTCGGTGACCAGGACGATGCACTTTTTGCCCCGCAGCACCGACTCCCAGGAATCGTAGAAGCGCACGATGTTGGGGTGTTGGAGCCCCTTCAGCATCTCCGCCTCCTCCTTGAAGCGCTGCTGCTCCGCCTTGGTCAGCTTGCGGTCCTGAGACAGACGGGAAAAGGGTCACCTGCTGGCCTACACATGGGCCCACGTTAACCCCAACCTCGGTGTGTGTGTGTGTGTGTGTCTCCGATCTGGTGTAATAACTCAGTAGATGATCTTTTTAGCTCATCTGGGTCAGATTTATTTTTTCGGGTGCCTAGAAGTAAATATTGTGAATAAGACGTAACTGCATTCTACCACACTGAGTTTTACTTTTACTTCCCTAGTTTCACTTGTGGTGTAATGAAACCTTAGAAATTGATCTGAATCTCTGAACAGTGTTACACCCATTTGGGAATTTGAGAGAGTTAATCCCTGGTTGTTTAGAAACGGCCTACTATTAGTTTGCGGATTAACTTGCACAGGATTTTTTTTGCACAGGAGTAGGGTTGTATGTGTGAGACACTTGGCAACCAATATAAATTAGTGTTCACTCTTAATTAGTGTGGTTCGCTTTAGGTTATTAGCTAAACATTGGCCTGGATTTGATCTCTTTGGATCTCTGTGCTGTCAAACAGCTAGAAGCAAAATGTATTTTTTCAAATGTATTTATTTATTTATTTGTACCCCAAATTAATTTAAAATTACTAATACGTTTAAAATACAGACATGAAAGAAAACCTTAGTGTGTGTGTGTGATATAGACACACACACACACACACACACACTTGCTAAGAAAAAAGATAACCTGGTTTTTGACTGGATTTAGTATCAGTAGTGACCTGTGTACTAGTAGCAGCAGTAGTACTTTATTTATTTATTTTTAAGTGCTTATTTATTTAACCCCTAGGGCTGTTAATACAAAAAAAATCTCAGAATTTAATGGACCGTCATACGAATTCTTTCAATATCATTCTGTGTGAACCACATATAACAAAAACACATTACAGAATGCAGGCAAAAAGATTTTTGTAGCAAAACCCAAGCCGGGACGACACTGCGGATCGACGACCACAGGATGGCGCACGTAGAATGTGAATACCGTTGATCTCTGGTGGACAACAAACTTTATCTTACAACAATGAAACTCTGCTGCGTCGGCCGCGCTAAAATTCTGCAGCATATGGCAATATGAACTGAAACATCCTCCCCGATGGATTCATACACATTGTAAAACCTCACACAACTGGCAAAATTATTTGAACGACCAAAACAAACTCAACCACTGGAGAGTATATATAAATTCCATTTACTACTCCTTTTAACAAACAATAACACTTCCTTCTCGTTGAAAACTCGTTAGAAAACGAGGACATATTACCTGTAGCATTTTATATTGCGTCAATATCGTGCTTCTCCAGCAGGTGTGACATTTTACTCCCGATTTGTATATTTAGTTCGTTCTGGCTTGTTCACGGTGAGATCGCAGGCTCGTGTATGCAACTTGGAGGAAACCACATTTTCCAACCACAATCGGTTTTGACAAACTGAACTGAGCAGCATTTCCACGATGCCCAAGAAACTCAACTTCCTTTTCAAATCAGTCATTTAAAAATAATGACTTAATTTTAATTGTCATTTTAAAACCCCAACGTCGGCGAAATCATCACCCATAGTCAAAGGCGATAACCTTTTTGCTATACCTAACATAGCAACCTATTATTTGGTTGGTTGGGCGAATTTTAAATTTATAAAAACGATTGTACATATCAAGGCTTTTGTTTTGGGATTTTATTCATAGAGCAGGAGCAGGCATGACTGCGAAAAGAAAATACTACCAGTTCGCTAGGTTTATAAAGATATTTAGGCAATGACTGGCGCAAACACTAGAAACGCAGCTAGGATTAGATACATTTTGGCAAAAAAGATTTTTAAAATTTCACAACAGTGAAATCATTGATGGGGGCACAATAAAAATGAAAAAGTTTCACATCGACAACTGTCAACGCGAATATTTTAATAAAAATAAATCACGTTGAGAACAGTTGATGCAAAGCACAAACGTCACAAAGCAAAAAAGATCTTGCTAACAGACTTTTACCACTGAAACAACTTTGCACAGCTAAATTATTCTCTGCGGATTTCATAAATTCATAAGTAAACCGATTATCCTTTCCTCCTCGACAGTGCAGTCACTTTCCCTTCAATCTACAAAACACTCCGTCTTCCTGTTATCTGTCTCCCTTAGAAAAACACAGAGCCCCCCTCTGTAGTTTGAACTTCACTTCCCGACACCTTCTTTATTGATATTTCAGTTAATCCCATAGCCTATTCACTACATTTTCTCATTCCGCCTTCAGAACACTCCTCCAGGGCATCACCCTCGCTCTCTTTCTCATCCCTGGGTCAGTCAAGGTCTGCTGTGTTAATAATGATAACAAACAGACTTGTTGTTTTGAGCCAGACTCACTTATTCTCACTCACTTATATTCTCATTCTCATTCTCTCTCTCTCTCTCAGCACATCTGCTCTGACACCCACCAGTACTTGGAAACAGATGCTCTTTATCCCAGATTAGAGACTCGTTATTTTTTTATAGGTTTTATAGGTTTTTGCTATTAACATTTTAAAGTGAAAACACTGCATACATTTTCTTAGATTAGATTTTTTTTTTTTGGATAGTTTGGATAAAACAATTAAATGTTGAAATCAACAAACCTCGGATATTACAGTTTAACCTTTACCATACATTTTAAAAATAAGCGCCGCGTAATTGTCGTGTGTACTCTGTACTCTTAGGAAGTTTGCGCCCACCGCAGTGAGAGTGAGACTAACTACTAGGCCGGCCTAGAAAGAATGTGAGAAAACAAAGCAAAGGGTGATGAGGACGGAAGAGAAACGTGGTGTGGGGGTTGTGGTGGCTCTGAAAGAGTCCTATTGTCAGCAGAGAGGGCCAGTGGGTGTCTTTTGACATCAACCTCTTCACTCTGAGCGGCACCCTTTCCTTCTGCGACACAATTAGCAGTAAACGCTGACGGGAAACTGCCAGCAGGTGGAGGCAGGGCTAGTTCACTGCCTGTGTCTATGTGCACCTTTGGTTTGCATAGACAAAAATATACTCAGGCTGCCCCGAGCGTTGTTGAGTTATACACAATTTAAAGAGATCTAAAATGTACTAACATTGGATTTATTCTTTTTGGGCCTTTCGTCACGCCTGCACCAAGCGTAGTCCTTTAGCTTGGGCCACTGTTTAAAGACAGTCATCCTTTGACTTATCCCCCCTATTCACAAGTCATCGTGAGGAGGGACAACTCCCTTGCCCTGTTAGGACTGTGACTGACTCTCATAGGCCATGAGAGAATCACGCTTGGCCATGTTTGTACACCCAGCGTATACCGGCTCTCTCCGGTTTCAGGTTTGAGAACGCCGAGCATGTGCCGCGTAAAAAAGCTTCCTGACCTGACCCGGAGTGGGGCTCCTGTTCAGATTCAGGCTGAACGCTGGCCAATGGGAACGCAGCCTCTTTGCTCATCGAAAATATGGGCATAGAGAGTTGTTACAAGCGAAGAAATGCGCTAGCATGTGACCAGCCTCTAGTGCCCCATTGAATAAAGTGAAACCTAAGATTTCTCAATAGATTCTAATACAATTTTCTAATACATCTTTCCATCTCAACCATCCTAACAAGTACCAATTCATTTAATTCAATCCAGAATCCCCTTGAGCTGCCTTGAATGAGAGTCTAAACAGTTCCACAGAAATAGGCAGAGAGAGAGAGAAAGAAAGGGGGGTAGAGAGAGGGAACCAAATTATAACATGCCTCAAACAATCCTATCTGAACCATTGGGATATAAAACACAAAATAGACTGGAGTGATATCGGACACAAAAAAAACAAAACAAATTGCAGCCTGGGAAAATACCTGTTCAGGGTTGAAAGTAACCACAGCCTGGCAATAGCAAAAGGCAAACACGAGCCGAATTGTCTGGGATAGGGAGAACCGAGACAGTCACTGTGACACAGGGGAGGTCCAGACAGAGATTCACTTCCTAACACACTGTGAAAAGTATGAGGGACTTTATCTTCCACAAATGTGGCAATTTAATTCCAGAATCCCACAAACTGCAACAATACCCAGAAGCTGTCAATCCGGCTGGGGGGGACGCACAGCCATACCGGTCAATATGTGGCAGACTGTTATCGCCTGAGGGACAGACAGTGAACACTAGGGAGAGTTATTTGGTTTATGCCATGCATGTGCTTTGGCAAAACAATTATTTTATTATTATGCCAATAAAGCAATTGAATTGAAATTTAGGGAGAGGCGGATAAAGTTCATATTTATTTTACCATGGTAACCATTTAGCTTCCCCATAACTACCCTAAGTTCTGGTTTCCAACGTCAGCGCAGGTCACCAGCATTTCAGTGGCGGGATAAGGGAAGCGGCAGGCGATGGAGATTAGATTACTGTAATCTACAGGAGCTCAGACTAACAGGATGGACTCCGTGCTGAAAAAGGGCAGATTTCACCCCGATTAGCACACGACTGTGCCAAGTTCAGCCTCCCATGCCGCAGCTGGCCTTTACCTGCCTTCATGCCCAGTGCAACTTCATCACCACATCGCCCATTAACACCATTCAGCCACCAGAACGGAAAGACAAGGGCCCGGCCAGGCTTGTAGAGTCGCTAAATTAGAATTCCTGAATACTACTTGATCAGATTATGAGAGCGAGAGCGAGAGAGAGAGAGAGAGAGAGAGAGAGAGAGAGAGGGGGGGGGGGGGGGGGC
>JAOVYW010000033.1:646421-667929 GCA_025775045.1 Hiodon tergisus
CGAAGTTATGTTTGTAAATTAAAACGTAATTTAGGTTTTCTTTGCTGGGCTAAGACTACAAAGGCTACAAATGTCACGTGACCCAAGTTGGTAAGTTCAAAAGGGGTCATGCGACATACCTGAGCTTGGACAATCAGCTGATGAAGACACACACACACTCACACACTCACACTCACACACACTGACATACACACACACAATCACACACTCACACTCACACTCACACACACTGACATACACACACACACACACACTCACACACACTCACACTCACACACACTCACACTCACACACACTGACATATACACACACACACTCACACACACACAGACACAGACACACTCACACTCAAACACACTGACATATACACACACGCGCGCATGCACACACACACACACTCACACTGACATACATACGTACACACACACACACTCACACTCACACGCGTGCACACGCACACACGCGTGCACACACACACTGACACACACACACACTCACACAGACACTCACACACACACACACATACTCACACTCAAACACAGATATACACACACACACACACTCACACTCACACACACACACGTGCACACGCACAATCATACAGACACACACATACACACGCACACACAGACACACACACACTCACACAGACACTCACACACCCACACACGCGTACACACATACACAGACACACACATACACACACACAGACACACACCGTCGCTCACACGCGCACACTCACACACCAACGTTCATACACACACACACACACACACACACACTCACAAACATACACACGCATACTCACACACACCAATGCTCACACACACACACACACACACACACACACACACACACACACACACCAACGCTCACACACACTCACTCTGTAGATATTTAAGCTAATTTTCTCTTCCTCTTCCTCTGAAATGTAACTAAGCTCCAGACTTACGGTGTATGTGTTTTTCAGGTCACCCGCCCCCCACTACTTCACTTTCTGCTATTTTAACGGTTCCCGTATGGGTTATCCCGCTTCTGTCTTTTCTCTGTGTATTCCTATATATACATGCCTCACTCTCCTACCATGGTACAAGTCTCTATTCAAACCTCATTGACCCGTCAGCTTTCCGCTGATATTCCAACCTCATTGACCCATCAGCTTTCTGTAACTGACCTACTTTGATTAGTCTTTGTTCCATCTAGAACAGCACATTTTTCACTCTACGTGGCCAGCAATGGTCAAGTGATCAAGCCCGATCACACACGGGCAAGGGAGTAACTGGCATGGCAATGAAACCCTACGCAGACCACACGTCTGAAAAGGGGAAGTGAGCCTTGGGCTTGAGAAACGCAGAGACGGTTGCGAATTTTCGGCCTTGCCTCCACTGTGAAGCGGTGGGGGAGCTTGGCCGTGCGCATCGAGAAGTTGTGCTTCTGTAACGTATGGTTTTGTTCGGCTTTGTCAGAAGCAAAAGCAAGACGAGTTGCCGTACCGGTTACATTAACAGCCTTGCTGAAAGAACAATGTATATAAATACACCATTTGACCAGGAACACAATCCAATACACAGGGGGAGTACAGTGCGGTGCAGTGATAGAGATGTAAATCCCCCATGTATGGTCGACATTAGAGAACATCCGGACTATGCCATAATCGAAACCACAATATACCTTTACTCTACCACTCATGTGAAGCCGCTGCAAATTCATTGCAGAAGGTTCACAGACTCACTGCACATACTCACAGACTCACTACACATACTGAACAGGCATACCTGACCTACACAAGCTCACATACATAAACAGCTTTATTAATTTGCCAGGAGCAGCCAGATGAAAGCTCACAACGCGAGATTAATTGTGCCTCCCTATGTAACTTTTAATGTGCATACACTTTGTATCAGTAGCCCTTACTGCATATGTTTTTTAATGGAGATTTCACATTCACAGGAAAAAAATCCTGAAAGCCGTACCTCAGTCACTGTAGTCCTCTGTTCCCTCTTCCACCTCTCCCTTCCTCACGCACAGACAACCTTGTGTCACAGGGATTTAATGGAAAAAATCTTTTCTCTCCCTCAGTCTGAGATGTTCAATGCGTATCGTCCTCCTCGCTCTCTCACTCTCTCAGAGACGCACTCAAAAACATGCCCCCTCGCTGACTGTCTCTCTCTCTGTCAGACGCATACACACGCGCTCAATTACAGCCGTCTCCCTCTGCCCCACTTCTCTCGTTCCTGAACGGTGACAAGCCACACCTACCACTCCCCTCCCCCAAGCCCACTGCCCCGCCCCCTCGCCCCCTCAGGCCTTCGCGGGGCTTGCTATAAATATGAGCATGGACATGAATCCCTGGCTTTTCAGTTGTCTCCTCCTCTCTGTCCGGCTATGAATTGCCACCCTCGTGACCTTGCATTGTGCTCTCTGACACTCCACTGCACCAGTGCTCGTCTGGCCCCACGCGCCTGCTCTGCACGATGTCCTACACTCAGGGTGAGCAGGGACAGGGACCAAGTTTCACAATGAATCAAATCCCTGCTCATTTTAACACCACCAGAAACTTAACGATCAAGGTCCTGGTGGTTATGGGACGGGTCTTTCTGAAAACTAAAACTGCAATTACATCCTCCTCAGGATTACTCATTATCTCAAATAAAACAGGTTAAGAATAACAACAGCAATGTCAGTGAAGAGACAGGAAGTGTTAAGCTTAAAACTTTATTTATAGACCTCCCAGCCTAATCCATCCCAACAGAAATAAGAGTAGAGATTCGATGCTTCAGCTGTTATAAAACCAAATTGCTCATATTTTTATACCGAATAAATAAATAAAGTAGGTTTGATATCTCTCTCATACTTTCAACCTCAGTTAATGAGAAGTCAATCAGCGCAAATCTGAAAACGTCACTGGTAAAACCACAGTCTCAGCCAAGCCAGACCCAGACAGAGGAAAAACGGTTTGCTCCTTCTTCTCACCAGTGCCTCAGTGCCATGCTAGTCTACCTCTCCCTCTCATTTCCTTTCTCTCTCTTTCTCTTTCTGTCAGTCAGGATGTGGTGACTCTTAGGCGCTGAGAAAAACAAGCTCAGCACCCCCCCGGTGCGCAACAGCCCTTTATCAAGACGACAAGAATGAAAGGGCTCCACCAGTGTCCCGATCCTAACGTCAAAGCAATGTACATTTAACAACTCGTACGGACAAATCACTTTGCAAGAAGAAGCATGTACTGTCCCATAGTGCACAGAATATGACTGTGGAAAACATGGTAGATAGCACGTATCTCAAAGGCAAAAACTCTTCTTTGCTTACAGTGCAGGAGGTACAAGCATGTGAATAATTTTCCCCCTCTGCATTTAACCTGGGAATGGCCAATAAACTCCTCTGTGTCTGGGCTGTAGCTGTAAGCATCGGAGGATCAAATAGCTATGTTTGAACTACAAAGCTAATAAAGCTAATGTTTGAAACTTAGAACTGAGCTAAATAATTCTGTTAATGGGAAGACGTGGAGAGACGTGTTTGCGCTGGCTGTCTGTCTACAGATGTTTTTTCACAACACTGATGTTTTTTCAGCCCTCATATGCCACTTACAGGCCTGGCATTACAGGCTTGCTAAAAGGTTGCTAGATAACATTAAATGTTTCTTCATGATTCACCTGTGAGCTTGAGAAAAAACAGTTAAGTAGCTGTATTTAAAAAAAGGTCCACAGATGAGAATGTAATCATAAGCACATTCTCTAAAACAATGCAAAGAACGTAGATGGTGCTGCTGAATAAAGGGAACAATCTCTCACCACCCTGCTCTACCCAAGCCCCATCTCACAGACTAATTCAACGCTCTGACCTACTTCATGGTTGAACCCACTGCAGACAACACCAACATGACACAAAGCTGAGCCTGGTGGCGTAGCTGAAAAGTGTGTATGATCAAACTTTGTGTATGATTCCAAACATTTCCGCTTAAGAAATACAATGCATCAATAACACATAGTAGCAATCAGTATGTTGGCAAGTTTCTCTAAAGGTATAAAAGGAGCAGATATATTTTACCTTTCAGTTTCTATTTTGTAGCCAGATTAAACTTGGCATTTAAAAAAAACACATCAGTTGAATCGCTGTCACTGACTGAAAATGTCCTTCTGTGCCAATAGCGCTGACTCGCTTTCTCAGATTTCCTCTACAAAGATTAGGAACATTATTCGACAATTACAGATCTCCTCTTTACTGTCAGTGAGAAATGGCTTGCCTGGTCCAAAACTCCCTTACAGTGAAATCATTTACTTAGCTTATTGCTGAGCTACTGAGCTAACGAGATTCTGCATTTGTCCATCTTCTGGACCTCTCCGATGCCTTTGACACTGTCGATCTCCAGAACCTTATATCCACACTGCTCGAGATGGGTTTGCTTCCTGTCTGTCTGATTGCTTGTACCAGGTTGCCTGGAGAGACTCTATCTCTGCTTCACACAACCGTACCACAGGAGTGCCCCAGGGCTCAGTGCTAGGACCCATCCCCTCCCCCTTATATGCGAAATCCTTGCACAAAGTAATCTCTGCATTTTTCTCTGCAAATCTTAAATTTTTTCTGACTATTGTTACACGAATGACACCCAACTTTTACAGATTTCTGAGGTAATGCCTTGCATCACCACCTGCCTTCAAGACATCTCCGCATGGCTGTCCCGTCACCACCTCAGACTCAACATGGTCAAGACAGAACTTCTGTACTTCCCTGTCAATTCCACAACGACTGCAGCTCGTCGTTGGTACCACAGTCACATCCAGCCATACTGCCAAGAATGTGGGCTTCACCCAGGGGTCTGTCCCTAGTGACCGATCCTGCAGATTCATCCTCAGTAACATCAAGAGGATCCGCCCATTCCTAACAGAACAAGCAACACAGCTTCTGATCCAGGCCCGGGTGATCTCTCTCGTTAACAACTGTAACTCTGTACTGGTCAACCTTCCAGCCAGCTAGACACTGGTCTTCAACCAACGAAAATTCACCCATGCTTCTCCTCTCCTGATCGAACATTTGAGATATAATAATAAAAATACATTAAATTTATAAAGCTGTTTTCTCGCTCACAAGACAATATACATACTGAAAATTATGGTAAAAATTTTAATTAAAAATTCAGCAGACAACCTTAACTGAGCACATAACAGACAAGCAGGTAAATCAATAAAACATCAACACCCAGTGAATATTGATCTACATAGACATGACCATTGAAAGAACAGGAGTTGGGTCCTTAAAGCACCTTTCTTTAAAAAAAGCTTTTAAAACTGCATCCCTAACTGGGGCAGCTAGTGTGCTCCACAGCTGAAGAGCAGCACACCCGAAAGCCCCGTAACCCATGGATTTTAGTTTGCTACGGGGCTGCTGATGGGAAATGGGGCTTGAGAAATGGAGAGCACGTGCTTGGATGGAAGGTTGAATGAGGTCAGATAAATATTTTGGGCCGTTTCTAGCTTCAGGTAGGTGTGGACTATTTTGAACTGAATGAGAACATACGGGAAGGTAGTGGAGGCAGAATTTCACTGGGGTGATGGTGGCGGGTAATGACTCGGGCAGCACAGTTCTGGACATACTGTACCTTATTAAGGACCTTAACAGTAGTCCAGGCAAGATAAGATTAAAGGGTATCGCTCAACTGCAGTTTGGGTCTGATTCTGTCTTGGTACAGTTCAGTTTGTGCAAACTGAAATACATTTACCCAATTATTATTAACCAATGTATGAATGTATAGCACATATATATATATCACCGCACCCAAGAAAGATAAGTATTTACCTAACTGAGAAGTACTAACAGGATAATTTGGCCAGAAGAGGATTTTGAGATGGAATTTGTATTGATCATAGCTGTAATCCAATTACACCAAGATCCAAAAATAAACAGACCCCAACAATTTTCTAATATTAATTTATTTGTCCATTTTTTCCAGCTATTATTTAATATGATAACGCGATAAGACTGCAACAAGAAACCTTGTTTTATTCACACCGGACAGTCACAGCCTGAAAGGCCTTTCACTTTCACAAGTGGAGGGAAAAAAAAGCCAGTGTTGGATTTTCCCTCTTGTCTGTGGCAGAGAGAGACAGTCAGAGACTGCTGTGTAAAAGGGAAGCCAGCGTGTAAGAAGAACAGAGAATTTAGGGTAAAGGGTAAAAACGCTGAACGCAGAGACGGCTCCTTGAGATGGTATAACGCAGCAGAAGAGGGGGCGGTGGTGCTGGCGGGAAGCACTACGAGTCGGAGGAAGAGTCTTTGATGTCCGTGCTCTCCGTCGCCTCGCTGACCTCACTCATCTCTTTGCTCTCCCCCCCACTGTCCCGCTCTCCCTCCCTCTCCTGCTCTTGGTCTTCTGGCCTGGCCGAGTGCCCGGGGGCAGCCAGGCTCTGGGCCGAGGGGGTGTCCGGACCCCAGACCCGCACGCCTGGCCTTCTCAGCTGATGGAGAGAAACAAGGGGACAGTCGTAAGAAAACACGAGGAAGCACCAGGGTGTACACAACGGTTATCTGTGACCTGCACCTGATCACCGCAGTATATCAGTGCTGGCTGTCAATAACGGCTTTTCAGAGACAAAAGGAGCGGGAGGTGAAGAGTTAAAGACTGTTAAACACTGGGGCCACTCGTGACCTTCCTTTACAAAAGCTAGAAAACTAGAGCGATACCATGTTACATGAAACATGAAAACAAGCCTTTCAAACAAACACATTGATCACCAACCACTCAATATTATATCCAATTTGCTCCTTTTGTGTGAACACACCTCTTTGACGAAACGACTGATCTCCAGAATACAAAACCGTAGAAAGTTTTATCCTTGCACCGTCCATCAGATTGTTTTTCAGCACTCATACTTTCGCCCCGGCACATATGATTCAGTATGACTTGCACGGTATGCAGGCCACATGTGAGGCAGACAGAACTGGAGTAACTCACCTCGCCAGCCATGTGGGCCAAGTCTCTCTTCATGGCATAGGCATCTTCCCCATCTGCATAGTACTTGGGTTCCACTTCACTGATCCTAGGGGACAGGGTGAGGATGGAGCCATAATTACAGGGGGAACGGTTAAAAAGACCAGAAATACACCTGGAGTATTATGCTGACAAAGAGACACTGGGAATATGCACTTTCATGATTAGACACATTATATACTCTTTTGATCATTTTTCTACTCACTGAAATTTTAGCGTGTTGGAGTACAGGTGCAATGCTGCTCGGTTACTGGGGAGAAAAAAAAAATTCTAATTATACAGTAAACGTCCCATTAAAATGTAACAAATTGCATTTCTAAATTACACACTACAAAAACCTCCCTTTCAGGGAAAACTAAACACAAACACCTATCCAAACCTTTCCCTGGTCTTTTCAGCCCACTCCCTCGTTTCCTCTCCCTTGACCCAACTTGGCTGGCTCTTTTAAAGGGTCAATGATTGTTGGCACCTGAGTGTGATTGCCATCAGTGGAACCACACTCAAGTGCAGAACAAGGTCCAATTAAAGGGCAATTAGAGCTCTCCCTCTCGCATTGCAGCCCATCATTGTCCTGCTGGGGAGGAAGTAACAGCCCGCTGCCTGCCACACACTACTAAATACTATTTTTTTTTTAAATGTGATGAGCAGGTTGTCAATGTTTTGCTCCAAGCCTTATTCTCAACTGTGTGTGTCTTTGTCTGTGTCTGTCTGAGTGAGATAAAAATCAAGAATTCTGTCCAACGTGGCTTTTAGTTAAGAAACGTAAAAAGAAAATTATTCACAACCAATTCTACACCTATTTGTTATATGGAGAATTGGCTAAATTAAAAAGGTGTCAACCCTAGGCAAAGCTGATGCCTACCTTTTGCGGACATGCAGAGAGACATATTTTGCATTGAAGTTTTCAATCATGGCTCTGCTGGCCTGATCCATCAGCTTCTGGGCCAATCCCAAACGCCTGTGGGACCGCTTCACTGCCTGCGAGAGACACGAGTATCACACCGGATCACTGGCCTCGCCCCTGATTACTCGGGCCCTATACCTGTTGCGTAGAGACAATCCCAGGCTGCTTTGCCACCGTGGGACAAATCTTGAGTGTAACATAAGAGGCTCACCAGGGATGTGATGTGTCCATGAGGCACGTCATCTGGGTCTTCTTCCCTAGGGAGAAGAAGCAAAGGTTCAACAAACAACCTCCCGAGGACACTACATACACAGAGACAGCGGGAACATTACACTTCCAGGACCAGTGTATAAACGCATGTGTGACACACTTACATCTTTGCCAGCACATATCCCACTATCTTCCCATTCTCATCTTCTGCTATATAGGAAAGCTGTAGGAGGGATGGGGAGAAGTGAGCAAATTAGCCCATCGATGAGACTAAATCTTACAAGTGTACACGTCAAGGAGAAACTGCCAAAAATATGACATGAACCACACAGACCTGAGGCCAGGACAGACCATGATAGAAATAGTATTTCATCTGGTAATTCTCTGGAAGACATAGCAGATTGCAATGCTGCATATTCATGAGATCTTCAGGCTGAGGAAGAGATGCATATCCAGGTTAATCAACAAACAAAACAGAGAAACTATGCAGAAACAATTGAGAGTAAGAAGGGCATAGCAGAATTAGATCACTTGGATTAATTTTACTCCACCCTATACGATAATTTTCCCACATAAGGAGGGGTAATTGTGAAAAATGTAATATTACTACGTGCTGCAAATTGATTTCCCAATAAACTTATGTAGGCATGTACTGTTTGCGAGGTTGACTAGAAATAATTTAAACTGTATCGATACCCAATACACTTATGTAGGCATGTACTGTTTGAGAGGTTGACTAGAAACAATTAAAACTGTATCGATGCTATAATCGTGTAATAAGCAGCAATATATAAGCGTCTCCTAATTCCGGAATCTTTATCTAGCCATTATTCGAGCTATCTAGCAATTTGTTTTCGCTATTTAAAAATAATTTTCGCCTAGCTCTGTTAACTGGATAGCTGACTCAACCCTTCGGCAGAACAGCTCGCTTACCCTTGCATTGCGAATATTCATTTTGTCCTCGTAAAAAAAGATATAATTGCCACTAATGGAAAAATAATTTTTAAAAGATGACCTTATAAATTGCTTACTAATAACCACTACAACAGAATTAGTTTCAGGAACTCCAAACTAGCGTGTTCAACAACCGGATATGATACAAGAAGGAAGTCCCGCCTTTAAGTTTTTTTTTTTTTTTTTTTTGTTCCCCTACTGCCGTATCAAATGCAGCGACCGTGATAAATGACGGTCACTCAGTGACGTAAAGGACGGATTGACACCATAAAGTGCAAAAGATCAGCCTAGTACTTCGGCAAATGAGGACACTGTCCAATCAAAATGTCATAGTTCATATAAGTGCACCCTCTTTTGTAGAAGCGGAGTATTGTTTCGGCAAAGCTTTCCCATAATGTTAGGTTTGTCGGGAGTATTGTTGAGACTTGGGCCAATCACACAATTAAAAAAACAATTATATTAATAGACTTAATGAGATATTAATCTAGCAAATATTTAATCTTAAATGTGATTGAGAAAATAGTATTCTATTCTAAGTATTCTAATAGTATACTACTCTCTCACAATCTTTCATGGCAATGTTGTCACCATAACAACATTGTTTTTCAGTTGTCATGACCTCAATACATTGGATTAAGGGTAGTTTAAAGCCACACAAATGTGTATGTTTCTAATCCTGCGGGACATGCATGTATTCAATCAGGGCACATGACAAACATGCATACAGGAAGCTTCAATTCCTAATAATATCAATAAGAATTTTAAAAATCACAGCAAAAACAATACGGTCCACACATACATTTTGGAACTTAAGTACAGACAGTGTGTCAGAGGTACAAACTGAACAGGAAAAGGAGGACAGGGTAAGCACCCATTTTATTTGCATACTCTGAAGTTTAAATATAATTAGCTAAGCTCACAATTTAGCCATTTTACAATGTAACATATATTTTTCTTCAATAGGACCTGGAACAAAGACCATGTGACTTTAAGTTTAAACTTCCACTATAGGGAATTTCCATATTTTTTGAGACATGACCAAAAAAGTGTAATAAATTAACCAGCATTGCAGTCTCCCAAGATGCCATGCGCCGTGTATCGAGTTTGTACGCCACATTTAAATTTATAAGTAAAAAATGTGCAAACATATGACTTTGATTACAATTTACCATCTTTGGCTGCTGGAACCTTTCCTTAGAAAATTTTGTCAGCACAAAGAGTATATGTACCAAATTCGGTGTCAATCAGTTCATAAGAAGAAGATACTTAATGTTTTTTTAAAATACCAAAATCCATAAATGGTGGCCATTTTGGGTCCTCGAGGCAGATTTATTTGCCATGAGTAGACCTATGAGACATTGTTTGGTGATTTTTTATGGTAGGAGCCATTCTCTCTGTGTAGTTGTGAAACATGGCCCTGTCTAACCCTGGTAATTTACAGCAAAATTAATCAATGGGCATCACGTGTCTGCTGATTTTACTTCAAATGGATCACTTAATTTTAAGTTAAACTAATGAAGATCTATTTATAAAGACTACAAAAAAAATACTGATAAAATAATAAAGACATGCTGTTTTCAGCTCTTAAGCGGAAATTTAAGATGAGGGATGATTACTTGGGCGGAAAGACAACCAGCAGATACAGAGATAACACGATGACTGAACTTGAAAACTACGGGCATTCAAGTTATTGCCCTTCTTGGAAAATCTTACGGAAGAAGAACATAAATAAAGAGAAAGAAGAAAACATGGACAAAACAATGTATATGTATTTATGTAACCCTACATATACAAGAATAATGTTAATACTGAAACCACCAAAAAACAAAAACTTCTATCACACGCAAACAAAATGCCTTTAAGGGTCGACTGCAACAAACTGAAAGAAGCGTACCAATTGGCCGTTTTCCCGTAGTTAGCAGTCAGTTGTAGTGCGCACCGAAATGTTCTGACATTCTGAAGTAACAGCCACTGCCCTCTAGGGGATACTAAAAGTACATGAACTGAAAAATAAATATGTAGTTAGGGTTGCACGTTTGGTTAAAATTTCCTACCAGAAGAATTAGTAGTCGCTGTTAAATACATATATGTTTGTGTATAAAATTCCAGGGTCACTTGGAGTGTTGTTTTAACAAAGACAGTTCGCATTTGCCTTTCAGACAATAACATATATTTCCCCCTAAAAAACAGCTGTTTCAGCGGGATAAAGTTTTAGCTTCTCAGACGATGTAATTAATGTTAAAAGAATAACATGGCTTGTTGCACCGTACCCAGAGCGCGATTGTTACATCAGATTGTTGTCCAAATGGCCATCGACGAAGGCTTTTAATGCCGCTAGTATTGGAAAACGACGAGGCGGAAATATCGGTACTTCACTTAATCGTGGAAAGAAATTTGTGGACAGATAAAACATCTAATCTGCAGGTCCAGCGAAAAGTCGACTGCGCCTTGAAAAAAAGACTGTATTTGCAGCAATTTCGCTCCTCCTGAGATGCAAATTATAATTGGAAAAAAAATACTTTAGGCACTAACACCGCAAGCCTGTAAATATTGTACATCCAACCAGGGCTCCGTATGCTAATTAAGAAGGTTTGAGTCAGAAGACTGAAAGAAGGAAACTATTTTTAGAAATAGACACCGTCCTCAAACGACTGCAGGTAGTTGGAACAGGTGAGCGAAAGGTATCGGGAGGTAGACCATAATGTTGAAATTTTAATATTTTTTTTTAGTATAATGTAGTATTCTGTTGATATCTTGAGTGATATAGGAGAATATTTACAGTTTGGATAAAAGCCTATCTTTGCTGTACCTCGTAGCACCTGAGAAATTGTTTTGACATATTCATCTGGATCCTATAGTGTGGGATAGTTGGTGAGGACAGTAGAACAGTTGCAGTACTTCTTGTTAAAACAATACACAATGGTAGCTGTTCCATAATACCCTTAAAAAGCGAAAATATATTAAAGGAACTCCGGTTAGAACTTTTCTGTTTACGAGAGAGAGAGAGACGCTATGGAAGTAGATCCAGTACGATTGGAGTCAACTCTATGGATCGGAAAGAAACGATACCGCGCCGTTATCAGCGGATGGTACTTCAGCTGGACTGAGGTTGACAAGCGGAACCGTGATAAGAAGAAGGGTAAGATAACGACGAGTTTACAGTGTCACCTTGTTATTTATACCGTCCACCGATTCTTTCTGGTACCGTTTGTTGACATCTCCTCAACTGATCCCTTCCATGTCTGATTCGACATTTCTGTCTGTCTGTCATGTTTTGGAGAAACGATCGCATGGTTTCACATCAGGTGTGTACTTTGTTTAAAAATCTGTTTGCATAATTGTGTGACTGCACATTGTTCGGGCTAGAAGTGGTATAACAATCACATGAATCAATTTGGCTGCATAAGTCTACCATTCCGCCTTAGGGGAATTTCTGTTACAGTTACCTTTTCATGGATCATTAGCCTACAGCTATCTCTATATCTTCAAGGACATTATAAATGTTTGGTAAGTTAAATTCTACAAACTGCCGGAGGGAGAGGGAGACATACCTTGAGATAGTGTTTTATTAAATGTTACGATTGCAAAGTAAATATTTGTTCAAGCTGCTGACAATGCCCGACAGTTAAAATTGTGTTCATCTTCATTATCTGGTGCCCATTCAGTACTATTTCTGTGTTCCACGTTCTGAACAAAGCTAACGTAAATTAATACAAAGACAGTCCTCCATGGGTACAGCGAAGAAACCAATTAGGTGCATGTCTGCTGGGGTATGTATGTCTAAATAAGGTGTATGCTAGTATTTTATACACAATATTTCTTATGAAGTCTATCAGGCATGATTTTAAGGCTTGCTCTATATCTGCAGTGAAGGAAAAGTCATGTGTCTCTGTTTTGAGCCAGCTGTGGCATTTTTATTGCACTTGACCATACAACAGATGGATCGATACTATTGCCTGAATAACTTGCAGTTTGGTGTTAACGACTCAGAACATCACAGACAGACCTTTTCCCGTCTTACAACAGCATTATCAATGTGCTTTGACCATGATAATTTACTAGTAATTGTAAATGGTAAAATCGAAAGTAATATCGAAAGTCTTGTTTCTTGCTCCTGCTCAATCACTACATTGTTTATGATTAGACTTAGCAATTTTAATATGCTGGGTGGTATTAAAGGGCAATAAGTAAAAAGTACTCCCAGTTCCCAGTACTTCTTAGCGAGCCTGAAGAAACTGTTCAGGGATGCCAGTCCAGTGTGAAAACCAGAAATCCGTCATAATTAGCAAAACACAAAAAAATATTAAACGTATCATAAAAAAAGATTAAAAACAGCTGCAGCAACTCGCCCAGTACCTTTTCTGTTTGATTTCTGACCTGTACACTCAATGGCCAGTTTGAGGTACATCAGCCTGTTTACGAAAATGGATCTCTCTAACAGACAGTAAGTTACAAGGCTGTGGCTTGCTGTTTAAAGCAGGCAGACAGGCATCGAGGATTCAGTTACTGTTTGATTGAATGTTAGAATGGGCTAAATGAGTGACCTAAGGGACTTTGGGCATGGTTCGATTGTCGGTGCCTGTCTCAGAAACGGATACCCTCTTTGGGTCTTCACGCATGACAGTGTCGAGGAATTACCCAGAATGCTGCGAGAAACAGAAAACATCCTTTCAGCGGCAGCTTGTTGATGAGGGAGGTCGACGGAGAATGGAGAAAATCGTGTGAGCTAAAAGGCGGGCCACAAGCATGGTATAACAAATTGTGGAATTTTTAATACCACAGCGTGTGTGAACATTGTTGCTTTCCTTTTTGGCTACTTTTTACCCTTCGTCACATGAATACTCCCTGCAGGATAATACGCCATGTCACAAAGCATGTATTGTCTCCGAATGGTTCCAGGAACATGGCAGCTGACTTTACACGTACAGTTTACTTCAGTGTACTTGAGTGGCCGGGACAGTCCCTAGACCTCAACCCGATGGGGCCTTTTTGGGATTAGATGAAACGAGCTGTTCACAGCATGAATGTACCACTGTCCAATCTGCAGCTACTGCGTGATGCCATTACATCAGCACGGACCAACATCCCTTCCTGATAGAGTGCTGACTTGCTTGTTTTTTTTGTTTTTTTAAGTTTCAGTGCCTGTATCAGAGATAATTGGTGTGGAGGAGGGGCAAGTGGTGATCCTACCTCAGAAGAAGGTGAAGGAGACAGACCGGGACTTCACTGGTAAATACAGACTTTCAAACACACACCGATTGGCTGACCCATTTGCGCATTGATGCCAAAAGGCTTAAATAATCAGTTAGGCTCAGCCTAAACAAGACTCAGATGGCCGACCTCAATAAGCACGAGGTTATAACCTACCTAAAGGGAGTTTAACAGGAAGGGCTGCTTCTCATGAAGGAGAGACTGCCGCTCCTCTGAGGTGAAAACATCACTGTGGTGGCAAATGTACGAGTGAGCCAGGGTGTATAGGACCTGCCTCACTCGCACGGCAAGTGGGAACCTGCCTCACTCACACAGCGAGCGGGGACACAGCGAGCGGGGACCTGCCTCACTCACACGGCGGGCGGGGACACGGCGAGCGGGGACCTGCCTCACTCACACGGCGGGCGGGGACATGGCGAGCGGGGACCTGCCTCACTCACACAGCGAGCGGGGACACGGCGAGCGGGGACCTGCCTCACTCACACGGCGGGCGGGGACATGGCGAGGGGGGACACGGCGAGCGGGGGCCTGCCTCACTCACACGGTGAGCGGGGACACGGCGCTCCTCTCTAAGTAACCCCTCATCTCGTTAACTTAGTGTTCAGCGTGAAGCGGAGCTTGAGTCGTGGCAGGCCGAGCGTGCTGTGGACTCTGGGCCGGACCCAATTCTGTTGTCCCAGCCGAGACCTAAGGGACCGTTGGGTCACCCAGCTCAAGTCAGCTGTCAAAATGCATGGTGAGGAAGCATGTTCACGTGCCATAAGTGTGAATGTTCAAAAATCCTGTTTTGATTCATTTTGAAATTCTATTACAGAGCCATAAATTGTGGCAGTCAGCTTTTTCTGTTTGTAGTTTTTTTTTTTTTTTTGGCCACTTGGTTCACACAGCCCACCTCTCTCCCCTCCTCTTCCATCATCATTTCCCAAAACTCTCTCACGTTCCACCCTCTCTCCCACCCAGGGCCCTCCCGTCCTAAGAGGCTGCTGGTGTTCATCAACCCTTTCGGGGGGAAGAAAAGAGGGAGGCAGATCTATCACTCCCTGGTGGCACCGCTCTTCGAGCTGGCTGAAATCAGTACACACGTCGTGGGTGAGTAACAGACACAGCCCGGCCTCCCATTCCTCGTGTTTTAACCACTGCAAAAGCACATTTTATTGGCCATGCTTTGTCGGGTCTTTGTGGGTGGCAGGCCAACAGAAGGAAAGGTCAATGGAACCAGTTAGAAAGTCAACAGTGTCTCGTTGTCCCTTCTCTCAATTCAATCCTCTCGTCAGTGACCACACGAGCCAACCAGGCAAGAGACCACATACTGAAGAAAGACTTGACTGGCTTTGATGGGTGAGGGGCCGTAGCACGTGGGAATCAATGTTAAATCATGGGACGCTGTCTAAATGTTTACCACAGGCAAATGCACGAGTATTTGCACATTTGTAATTATACAGAAAGATACAACAAAAATTTGCATTGACACATATGCAGACATTCAGAGGACCGTATTTATTATCATGAGAATTATTGGGTGTTATGTACATTAAACTCATTTTAAAAAAATCAGTCTTTCAGTCATTCCTTTAGTTTGGAATGGTTACCCTTTTCATTTTTTATATGTCTTTCAGTGTGGTGTGTGTGGGCGGGGATGGAATGTTCAGTGAGCTCCTGCATGGCGTGATTGGGCGAACACAACAGGAAGTAGGGCTCTCAGAACATGACCCCACTGTAACATTACAGCCATCCAACCTTCACATTGGCATTATTCCAGCAGGTCAGCAAACGACGGCCCATATTATTGTCACAATTGTAATCTTGAGTGAAATGCTCTTCAGTGCTAGAAAGTAGCTGTGTTTATTTTTGAAGAAAAGATTTTCTACTCTACTAAAGAGTTTTTTTCCTTATTTGACCAAGTTTGTGTGCTCTGCAGGCTCCACGGACTGCGTGTGTTTTGCCACAGTGGGCGTGAATGACCCAGTGACTTCCACTCTTCATATCATCTTAGGTAACAGTTTAGGTCATGGACTGTTTTTTCAGGCAGCCTTGGATTTGTATTCTGTTTGTTTACGAAGCCCATATTGCACCTACGACGGCAATAGCCTTGAAACGTGTCTGCATGCGCTAAATTGCTAAGTAGCTAGAATTGATCTGAAACGGAGTGCAAGCGAATCTCTCTTTGGCTCGCACCCCGCAGGAGACTCTCAGCCCCTGGACGTGTGCTCTGTCCACCACAGCTCTAGCCTAGTGCGCTACTCCGTCTCACTGGTGGGTTACGGATTCTACGGCGACGTTCTGGCAGAGAGCGAGAGGCATCGTTGGATGGGACCCCTCCGATACGACTACTCAGGTCGCGAGCTCGGCCTTCTGCAGTGCTTCCAGCTTTGCTCCTGCCCGGTCTCAGCGCGCAGCAATCTCCGTCTCCTTCCCCCCTCTTTCTCCAGGCTGCATGATGTTCCTCGGTAACAGGAGCTATGGAGGGACCGTGGAGTTTCTGCCCGCAGAGTCCCAGCTCTCCAGCCCCCGAGACAACACCCGCTGCCTCTCGGGGTGAGCAGAACCCACGCACAGAGACGGTCCCTCAGCTCAGGCCCTCCCTCTGTTTCAATGGTCTGGAGACACGAGCCCCCTTTATGCACCCCTTCATGGCCACCAGCCTTTCAGAAGCCTCCTAAAAGCCATTACTCCGCTGCAACGACTACGTGTGGACAGAGTATGTGGTGGGATGTAGAGTTATTGTTCAGTAGTGATCAAAATAAACTTCTTGGAAATGTTTGAGGCCAAAACCACCTTTCAAAACTTTATATTTGAAAGATTACTCATTGTTCTTCCACCATTGTATGGCTCAGAAGGAGACTCTGCCACGGGATAGTTATTCCAGGGAGGGCGTTGCTGTTGCCACCACATCCTGAAGGGGATCCGTTGCTATGGCGTCTTGTGCAACCTGATCTAGCAGAAAGGAGACGGGCACACTCAGCATACCTCTTACTGGACCCAATGGAATAACCTACTCTTTCCGCCCGCAGTTACTTCAGCGTTCTAACAACAGTCTGTATGAACTCTGAACTCTGAGTAGATAAATAAGGGTTTAGATTGTGGTAGAAAAAAACAGCCCGTATAATTGTTAGTGTGGTAGCTGTGTGACATGGTCGTAACAGGTGTAGTAAATCACACCTGTGCATTATACAGCATTTTTTTCCCCTTATGCCTGTGAAACTCCTGGCATCTTTTGCACACTATTGATCTTTTTAAATGAGATCATGGATGTTTCCCTGTTAGGTGTGGTGAAGGGCTTCCTTTATGATCGGGTGCTGCGTTCATTTCCAGGTGCCGTGTGTGTTCAGAGAGTACAGAGAGACTCTTCATGCAGTCTGAGTCGGGCTCCCTCTACAGCTCCCAGTTAAACCAGTACAGTAACCAGTGGGAGGGTAAGGCGCAGCCGCGTACAGGCCCCAGGGGGAAGGGCGTTTTGTTGACTTCCTTCTTTTCTCCTCTGTGACGATGACTCCACTCTGTTTCCCCACGCCACTCTCCCATCCCCTACCAGGTGAGTGGGTGAGTGTGGAGGGGAGCTACAGGTGTGTCTCCCTCACTTGCATGTCCAGCTCCTGCCCCCGCAGCCCCCTGGGTCTCTCGCCTTCGGCCCACCTGGCCGACGGGACGGGCGACCTCATACTGGTCCGGGACACGCACCCCTTTGGCTTTCTCAAGTTCCTGCACAGGCACACCAACTCTGAGGACCAGGTATGAAATCAAACAATGTCTTTAAAACGGGGTAACGAAAATACGGGGAGGATATGAAGCTATAGACTGAGCTTGAGCAGCTTACCTGCAGTTAATGGGTTCAATAATAAACCTCAAGGAAATACTTTCTAACAGTATTTACCATTTAATTAGCAACTGTGTACTACTTTACTTAGGGTACCTGGACCCTGGGAAAGTCACACCGAAATTATGTATATTATGTATCAAACTTTATAAATAATATAATTTGTGTATATAATATTATAATTTGTAATAATTATAAAAAATCCTTAAAGCCTTAAAAAGTTATGTGTTATGAAGTTGGATTACTGCCGATGTACAGTTGTGCAGGTTAAAACATGGCTGCTTGTTATTTATACCAACATATTGCCGTTTCCAGTTTGACCTGCCCTTCGTTGAAGTGCACCGTGTCAAGGCTATGCGTTTCTCCCTCCCTCCTGGAGAGAAAGATGAAGAGGAGGTCGAAGGAGCAACCACAGCGGAGGAAGGCGGGGACGAGGGCGAGAAGGAGCCCAGGAAAGCCGGCGGGCGGCGCAGGAGCAGCTCTGAGCAGCACCTGGCAGAGGGAGTGGGACAGCGGGGGGCCACAAGCGCCCATAAGCAGAAGAGCGGAGGCTTTCTGTGCGGGCCGTACTGCTGCCGGCCACCTTCCGTCTCGGTGTGGAACTGCGACGGGGAGGTGCTGCCGTTCGCCGAGATCATGTGCAGGTAGCTGGCATTTTCCTCCGCCTCTCCGTCAGTCCAGTTTGTACATGGACAAATTTGTAAGATCGTAGTAAAGATGTGCTATGTATCAGAAGGAACTGAAAGGGCTGATCATTGTCGGGATCATAAACACTCATCTCCTTAAGGTACAGAAGGTTATTTGTTATTCTAGCAGTCCCGCTCTTAAACGGTGACGGTTTCTGCTTTCAGGGTTCACGGTCAGCTGGTGCGACTCTTCGCCAGGGGAATCGAAAAGGGGGCAGGACAAAGGAGTTCCAAAGGAAGATATGGCATTCCCCCCTGATGGACTCAGTAACTGCGCCAAGCTCACTGGTTTGAGACAGAGGGAGGTGCTAGCTATATGTAGATGATCAAAGAAGAATAAAATGTGTTCAATAAAAAACCTTAACTGCAAAGTTGGCATCTTGTTGCGAATTAATTTGGTTTTCCCAAAAAGGTGCGAGATTTTGTTTTGAGAAAACAGAATTGCAGAAACCAGCCCTATGTGTCCCTGTGTCTGGCCACTCCCGAACCATGTCCGCCCTAGGATGCCACAAAGTGGTGCTGAAACACTTCTTCCTGGAGCTGCCAGATACGGAACATGTGGTCCTTATCAGCGGTCCTCCACAAGCCCGCTGTACATCTTCACTTTGTTTCTCTTCTGATCCTGCCCGGGTTGCTCTACCACCATGTAGCCTGAGGATCCATTTTCTGCCTTTACTTGGTGTTATTTTAACAAACAGGATCGAAGTCGGGAGAACAGAGAGGGGGAACACCCACCCAATAACCAGCTCTTAATTGGTTAATTAACTGCACAAATGTGGTCCTGGCTGTGGGTAGGGCTTGCCTGTCTGTCAGAGCCAGTCTGGGTATGTCACCAGGGTTGAGGGGCAGGGCACCTGGCTGCATGGCACAGTGTATACTGTATATTTATTTGTCAATTTACAATTTCAGACAATGACCCCATTTGTGCTTACGCTGCAGCTTTCTTTGACTGAAATGGATCGATTTGCTGTTAAACGCCAGAAGATGTTCAGAAGTGAAGACATTATGACTGGTCCTGTGGTGTGTGTGTGTGTTCTGGCACGTACGATTTTTGTGGTATACATTTAACATTCCAACATGAAGTTCCCGGGCTGCATACCACATGTAGTCCAGAAGAGGTCAACAGCATACTCAAAAAAACTTAATCTATCATCATCTTACTCCTAGTTTCAATTGAACAAAATTCTCTACATTTAAAGCAAATATAAGAGCACGCAAGTCATTCAGACCCAAGTGGAATCCTGTGCAGGACATATACAGAACCCAGTCCCTTAATAATAAAATAGTGTACGGTCACACAGTGATTTAGTGGCAATAGTTGGACAGCCGTTGTCATTTAAACCCTCCAGACAGCCGGAGATACTTAATAATTCACAGTTGTGTCTAGCTCGGTTCCCACAGGTGTACCAGCGTTTGTCAGTCAAATCCTTTTGCTGGGTGCCCTGTCCATATTGAAGACGTTTCCTTTTTGTGTATGTGACGCTGAACCCGGCTACACAGCGTATCCATATCGGACCACAGGGCGATACTGAACAGATTTGTCTTTTGTTCTTCCCTCCCACCCGCACGCAGCAAGGCAAATAACTCACAATGTTACGTTTATTGCAACGTCTTACAATTTCAAGATCACCATGTTTACCACACACTTGAATTGCACAATCACGTTTGAATGTGTAAACAAACACACATACATATCAAAAGGATCACCATTTGGTAAGAGGCAGCAGAATACAATCCTTTATTGAGCATTAAGACCGTATCAACAATTACAAAACAATTTCCCCCCACTCCATATCCTTTAAGATTATTTTTATAGCGCAATATAAATCACAAGTATTGCAAAACAGAATTAACTTTTGTCAAAAATTGACAAATACAAAGTGGTAAATTTGGTTAAAAATGTAATTATAATAAGAGTGCCATAAATAAAAACTTGTCAAAAACTGCCAAATATAAATAAATTTTAAAAAACATGCAATTTCGAAAAAAATGGCTTTTGGAGCATTCAAGCATAATTTAGTTTTTTTTTTTAAAGGTACTTTTAATAAGTGTTATTAAGCTTCCACCTCCACCCACCCTCATCCCCATGAGGTAGAGGGGAACAAGGCTGGCTGAGGCCTAGAGTTTCCTGTCCCAGGAGACAACAGAGGTCCAGCTCTGGGTAGTGAGCTTCGGAGGGAGAGTGGCAAGGAACCCAGTCAGGGAGAGGGCTACACTGCTCTTGGGTGACAGGAATCAAACTGAGAACCTGAGAACCAGATCAGGTTTCCAACTACCGAAATAGTCTGTTCATTTAAAGGACGGGACTGATTACAAGACAAGCATTAAATGAGAATTACATCGCTCTCTCTCCATCTTCAGGCCAATCAATCTCACGCACACACCTTTCCCAGGCTTTCACCTTCACATTTACCAACGCTTCCATGTAAACTTGAATAGTTTCTGTAAAGACATACCTTTTTGAGAATGGGGAAACAACCACCCAATGCAGTGGAATGTGCAACAGAACAGTAATGTATCCAGTACTGCATGTGCAACAGAACAGTAATGTATATAGTACTGCATGTGCAACAGAACAGTAATGTATCCAGTACTGCATGTGCAACAGAACAGTAATGTATCCAGTACTGCATGTCAAGGTGGAATGTGCAACAGAACAGTAATGTATATAGTACTGCATGTGCAACAGAACAGTAATGTATCCAGTACTGCATGTGCAACAGAACAGTAATGTATCCAGTACTGCA
>JAOVYW010000033.1:668029-682888 GCA_025775045.1 Hiodon tergisus
GGGGGATTACTTTTTCACATAGGGCCAGGTAGGTTTGGATAGCTTTTTTCCCTCAATAAATGAAATCATCATTTAAAAACTTTGTCTTCTCCATTTGTGCCTCAGTAGAAAAAAGCAATTTTTAGATTTCTAAAAATTCATTTTCCAAAAGAAGAACAAAGAGTTCTGCAACAGATGGTATGGCTCCAACAGAGCCTTGATCTCAACATCATCGAGGCGGTCTGGGATTAGCTGGACAGACAGAAGCAAGCGAAACAGCTAAAGTCAATAGAAAAACTATGGAAAGTTTTCCAGGATGCTTGAACAATCAACCTGACGATTGTCTTATAAAACTGCACAGCAGTGAACCTAAGAGAATTTATGCAAATAGTGGTCACACCAAATATTGAATTTTATTTATAATATTTTATATATAATATTTCTTTTTCTTTTTTCTTTTTTACGGTTTACTGCCCGTTATAGTATTTATTTTATATATAGAAACTTTTCATTTCCTTATTTTTGAAAGTATCTTCACTTTACCGAATGCTTTTACATGTCCCTAAGACTTTTGCACAGTACTGTATATATTCAGTTCCCTCCAGAATTATCAGGTGTGATATGTCAGAGCTGATCAGGTGGCCCATCAATCACCTTATCAACCCTTCCTGTATAAAAAGACCACTTCTTTTGGGTTAGGGAAAGAAAGAGGAATGTTATGGCGTGAGTGCGTGCATGCTTATTTTTGAAGAACGGCTAGGTAAGATATCCTTGGGTTTATATACTCCTGTAGATAATCTGTAATATACCGTAAGTTAGAAGCGAGTGGCTGTCCCTTTGATTGTTGTAGCAGCTAGGTTAGCTGTAGAGGATTAAGTTTGTGACAGGCAGCGTAAAGGTGTAGGGAAGACCAGGGCCCTTATTTATTTACTTTGACAGATTATTTATTTACTCGTCCAGTTGTTCTCCTGACCTAATCTGATAAACCTCTCTTTGTTGTTTCTTACCCTAGTTTCTGCTTATTTTTAAGTTTTCCCTTTGTTTTTTTAAGTGTTGTATGGAAATAAAACCCCACGGGACAATTCCTTTATTTTTATAACTTTGTCTGAGTTGTACGTTGTGTGTTACTGCTATCCCCTCCATACGTTGTCCCTCCCCAGTGTGTTGCATTCCACTAACAAGCCATAGGAGGGACAAATCAATGATCATCAAGAGTTCAGGAACAATGTACTATTAACAGATGAGTCCAAAGTGGAACAGAAGGTCAAGCATGGTGGTCAAAGTGTCATTATTTGGGGGTGCTTTGTTGCATCAGGGCCTGGATATCCTGCCATCATTGAATGAACCATGAATTCTACTTTGTACCAGGGAATTTTATAGGTCAGGCCATCTGTCCATCAGCTGAAGCACAGCTAGGTCATGCAGCAAGACAATTATCCAACAAGAAAATCTGCATCAGAATGATTGAATAAGAAAAAAGCAAAGTTCTATAACAAACTAGACAAAGCCCATACCTAAACACAACTGACTGACTTAATAAATCAATAACAAAGTATAAAATGCTGGGTTATTTTTTTCATCCAGGGTCCCTTTTATATTTGGTTTTGGTTGAAGATCTGATGATGTTCAGTGTCAGAAATATGCAAAAATGCAGGAAATTTAGACAGGGAGAAAATACTTTTTCACAGAACTATATGTTTGCCTAACAAAGTAATGCATATGTGTCTTATAATATATAATTGGTGTTGGTTGGTCTTTCAAGCAAATTGAGAAACACTTACAGGTCTGGTAACAGCAAGTATTTTTTCAGGAATACACTTTAAAATCACAAAGCGTAGATCCCTTATTTCTGAAAGTTTGTTAATCATTGAATTGAGCTGGGACTGGACATTTGAATGCTGTTCAAGTGTTCTGATTTTTAAACTTGAATCATTAAATACATTTATCAAATCCATAAACGTAACACTAGATTAGGTTGGCAATAGAGACTTGCTACAATCAAAGCTCTCAAAGGACCAAAGCTGGAGAAACAACCTGGCTGGCAATTATGTGTTTCTCCAATATGATCAGGTGTGTGGTTGGTCCACGAAAAAACATTTATCCATGAAGTCGGCAACATTTCCTTTTATGCAAACATGTTCAAATTGCATTTAACTGAAAAGGTCCGGAGGAGGAAGCCCAGTCCTGGAGCTAATGCTGAATATGTAACGGAACCAATTCAGTGCAAATAGCAGCCAGTGTATGAGATTAGATCCGTCAATATACTTTACAGATAGAAGCTGACGTAGTTTTTCTCAAACTCATGCTATCATAATTATTCCACTTTACTATATCAGGTAATGAGATGTTCAAAGAACGATCAGGTTCGATCATGTTCAAAAGTTGTTTACTTAATATTTTTGTCACTATGTGTCATATGTATAAATTAGGGCTGTCATACTATAAATACGTGTGTCACTCAAAGCCAGTTTCAGAACTTTGGCTTCCTATAAAGTACTCGCAAAAAAGGGTCCAAACAATGTGCTGAACTAAGCACCCATATGCTGATGAGAATGGAACCACCACAGAAATGGACGGACTTCCGCAGGATACTGACTGAGAAAAACTACGTGAGCTTGTATCTGTAAAGTATATTGACGGATCTAAATCACAGTCAGGCGAGTCTCTGCCGCCAACCACTCGGGAACCTCCTGGGACGTCCACTAAGGGTCGCTGTCCACACCCTGGGAAATAACAGCGAGAAATTCAGCATCATGGTGAGTTGTAGGCAGGTTAATTCCAGTTGACAAAAAACTTCAGCGTGTTGGCGTTCTGGTTTGTATTGTAGCATTTGCTAGATTCCTTGGCATATTGGCAAAGAAGATTCCAAACGAACTTCTTGGACGCACGTTTGTCGCACGGCTGTTTAAGGTTTGTTCATTCGCTGCCAGGTGTAGTGTTTCTCCGCGTAATTCACGTAAACCACGATTTAAAATTATTATGACTTAAATTATTTTGACTCTTCTGTTTCCAAGCACGTCATTTGTGGTAATTTGCGCCCGTTTGGGTTAAAACAAACTATTTTTCAGTATTTGTACTAAAAAGTTACTTATTTCTGAAAACTTTCAACTGTTTCAGAAAGCAAATAAATAGATACATATCCAACCCCCAGTCTTCTGTAATGCTAGATAATAAACAATTGTGCTGATACTAGATAATAAAAATTTATTTTAAAATGTGCATTGTGTGTTACACAACTTTCCACAAATTAGGCACCGACGCTCGGGTCTCAGGTCGTCTCAGTGGAATAATCCCGATTGAAACCAATGAATCGGAATTTGAGTAAATCTGACGCTCTCGAAGACTAGAGTTTTCCCACTTCTGGCCTGCTCATTGTTTATTTGTGCTAACCAGGATTACTCGGTCACAGAGGTCCGCGTAGTTTAAAAAAAATTACTAACCGTTGTGTAACCAGCGGTTCATCGACACCAACAAATCAATTTAGCTACAGTGTTGACTATGCCCTGTCCCTGTTTGAACCACGTTACAAGACTTGTTGCGATATTAAGAGCTGCAATACTATGTAATTGCTTTCTTTTTCAAAAGAGTATATCTTAACAAAAAACAACCAAGAAGTGTACTCCTATTTGCAGTTTGCAGAAACCTCTTACATTGGACGCGTCAAACAAAGCCGCCATTATATAGTAAAGTTTTGAAGGACTTGTGAGTGTGTTATGGTATTCGTTTTGCTATAGCATTGCTAAATTGATATAGGCCTACGGCTACATTAATCGGTAATAGTGATTTCTGTGAATTTAAATCAATTATTACATTTAATTTAGTCATGTCTAATCTCAGAATCTTGCTTTAAATGCGAATCCTGAAGTTGCTCAAAAATAATTTTGTGCAGATTAAAAAAAAAAAAAAAACTAAAAAAAACTTTTAAAAAAGGCATGAACCTCGAGGTGGTTTTAAAGAGAAATATGTAATGCACTCTGTTTATTTACAATTGCAATTACACTCTTATGTGGTAGGTGGGAATGGTCCTGCTTTTCTGTACTCTCCCAGTCATTGGTTTGGTTTGTTGGTGGGAACATCTGTGTGATCTCTTCCCTCTATATATTTTTTTTTTTAAAGAAAGAAAAAAATGCTTTGCGTTTTTAATACATTCGCTAAGTGCTATATTTTTCATTCAGGGGATGCATGCTTCGCGGGCTACAATCGTTTTTATTTATATTAAAAATAGCATTATTCCTTTCCAGATTTTGAAAAGCTTCTACATATAAGCAAAGACATTCCTGCCACTTGTCTTGTGCATTTGTCGACCCTCCCTAATATTTTGCTGAGAGTCATCAATTATGCGGGGTAACCGCACGCACTGGGACTGAAGATAGCAGCAACAATATGGCGACAACCGCAGTTTCTTCCGATTTTTTTCGACATCTGCAATCCAACGACTTCTTTCTGGGATTCTTTTAACGCTTACAAAGTAAGTAGATATTTTATTTTCTGCAGCGATTGGAGATTTTACTTGAACATATATAATTTCAATAACATATATAAAAATGTCGCAGAGCAGTTATCTGTACAGCACCATTTCTCTGTATTTTTAAAGGGCTTATTGCCAGAGGTTGAATATATAAACACTTTACAATCTAAACAAAAAAAAAAACAGTGGATGATTTTTTGGGAAGACATTATCGGATAAATGAAAATAGAAAATAGCGAGAGTGGGGTGTTGGCCTTACGTAGGACGGCATGAAATTCGATGTGTTTGAATGTGAAATGGACGCGTGTCCTGATTCAGGGGACGATAACCATTTTAAACTTTGCTAAATTATAAAGTAGAAGTAAATAATAATAAAAAAACAAGAATTATTAATTGATTGCATAAACAGGTCGTATGCCTTACTTTTATTGAAATGTAGCAGCATAAAACCAATAACTTGATAATTCATTTTCCCAATCGCCCCCTCCCGTCTTCACTCCCCTCCCCTTCAGAAAATCTCCCCTCCCCAGACTCATGATGGCTGTATTACATGAAACACGGACATTGTAAAATTGGACTGCTACCCGTCTCATGTCACCTTCTCCTATAAAAACAAAAAATTCAATGTCGGTATGTAAATATCGCTGGAATTTGTTTTCATGTCTTCACGTATTGAAGTAAGAGGCGTCGGTATCTTCACGGGCGTGGTACATTTTATTCAGATATTTTGGGTAGCAAGGAGAAAAATAAACATTTGCTATGAAATATCGAAATACACGATGTGGCATGTTTATGTGCAATGCTATTCATTGTTCTAAATATATGATTTATTGGTCTGTAATTGCGTTTTATTCGAGGTTGACTTATGCTCGGACGGAAAAAAACACTGAAAAAACCCACTGCAGTATTCCCGATGTTTCTTAGGGGCTACGGCCCGCACGTTCAAGACGGCTGTATGTCTTGTATGCAATTTGAATGCACTACCGTACTTGCTGGTCTGTTTCTAAACATCGTTTTGGAAATTGCTTTTTGCTATATTTATATATTTCAATTTATTCGACAATGGGGTTGGTCAAATGAAAAGCATTTTACCGACATGATATGAAAGCGACACTAAGTACTAAACGTGGTTTCACGTCGGCAAAATGAGTAAAAACTACCCGAAGAATATTTTTAATCAACTGTTTTGCCTTCTAATAGACTACGTATCCTACCTTCCTTAATTCATTTTCGTAGCATACCCATCACGCTAAAATGTAACATGAATATAATGTATAAAACAAATGTTTTTTTTGATAAGGAGTTAGGAAATGTATTTTGCTATAGTGAATTAAATGTGTTGTAATATCGATTCTTCGTAGATTGACGGCTGCTAAAGCTGATCGCTGTGATATGATTCTGTCTGTGCTTGTTGGTGAACCGACGCTCTCCGCGTGCTGCTTGTGTGTGGCTGTTATATAACATATTCGCGTTGTACTGGGCGAAGTGGAAACGAAGCATTTCGTTTATAGAGGATCAAAATATGTTGTTTATTGTACCATTGATTATACTAGGCGCAGCGTTTTGGTTCATAGAACTGATCGAGCCACCGACACCCATCCTTAAAATATGTGGTAATTATATAGCCATGCTATCTTTAACATAGGCTACTTGCGGTATTTCTTCAATATTAAGGTGTGTTCAAATTATTGCTGAACCGCTTGATTATTTAAATAACACAAAGGACACGGCATATTTTGCGTGACTGTCCTTCGACATTAGCCGTCAACGTGTGAATATATCTTAGATCCTTTGCTGTGTACTCGTTTTCTTCAGAAGTCTGATTCTCTCTTCATCCCTACCTTCCCCTATAATTTTTATATATTAAAAAAACATGAAATATAAATATTCAGTCATATTATAAGAACAGTCGACATCTTAAGTATTATTTTAATGCGTCTTATGAAGGTGTATGTATGTTTTCTCAGCGGATATCTGTGATGTTCCTAACCTTTCGTCTGCGGCTCTGCACATGATGTGGTGCTGAAACGGACAGCGCCAGTGAAATAACGGATGCCATCGCACCGCGGAGCTGCTGGAGTTTTTCGCAGACCCGGGCCAGTGCTACCACCGGTGGTCCTGTATAAAAATATGTACTTAATTTGATAACTCAACGAGGTGTGCCTTTCGGGGAATTCAGGGAAAGGAGTTAAATATCTTCATGGATTTTTCTTTTATGACTTTGGGATATATTGTTTGTTTTTATTTGGAAATTGCTTCAGAGGGAAAATGGATTACAATTGACAGCGTTTGAATTGAAACGTGAGTATTGGAGGTTTTTCTTAGCAATTTCGCATATGTTTTAGGGATACTGTTTAATTCAAATTCTATTGAATTTATTGAAATGTGAGTTTACTGTGTCTTTTCAGAGATACTATTTCCTCTTTTTTATATTCTAACGGCATTGTCAACATACAATTTTTTTTAAAGGAAATCCACTACGTTGACAATCATTGTGTTTTTTATTTTTTTCATATGGGGGTCCTTTTCAAAATCATATCTGTACTGTGTGCTATTATTTGTGTCTTACTGCCTGTATTGACAAAGAATCACCTTGACCCATAGAACAGACAACAAGAGTAACCCATGTTTTGCTCTGTCACGCCATGCACATTAGCCTGCATACCTTGCTTTGGATAAATGCTATGTTTCCTGCTGACATCACTCAGTTAGATATCAAAATATGGGCAGTAAACACTGATAGTTTTGCAGAAGTGTTTGGGGAATATAGATTTTAGATCAGTTATTACAGCTGATGAATTAATGTGTAAATATGGATTGCTCTTGAGCACTCCTGTTTGGTAATTCTTTTGGATCAAAGACCATGCCTGCAGATCCTTAAAAAACTTTGACCTTTATCTAGCTCATTTGACCAAGGTGATCCGGGTTTTAGAGTTTTTAAATACTGAATTGTTGTAATTATTATAGGTTCAGGAGTATCCACATTTTCTATCTGGTGGCCATTAACTTTACAGTGTCTCAATATTGACAAACATTTCTAAATAAAAAAATATCAGTGTTAAACAGGCTCAATACTTTGATGCATGCATGTGCATTATTTCATGTATATAAAGACCTTTCAGTGAAATCTGAAGTACAAATTAGCATCAAGCGGTTACTAATAGCTTACTAATAAGCAAAGATTCAGCATTCAGTGTGCGTGTACTAGAAAACAGAAATCCTTAAATAACTTTAATAGTACTGGGGAACCAGCTGGGAATGTTGGTCCAGAGCCATTTGCACGCTGTACACAGGAATCAAGAGGTGTAGACAACACTTACCATTTCAGATGAACAGTGGACTTTCTGTAGTTTTTAGATGCTTGACAAGAAGATGATGATGGGTCTCCAACTTGATTTCTGTCCTGCTCAGATAACATAGTCCCAGATGAAAGAACTGAGGCCTGTGTCAGTGAGAATAGTAAGAGGGCAGTTTCCGTGGCAGCAGATATATATCAGCATATTTTAGCCATTATTGGACCACGGAACACGTTATGAAGCTAAATCACAAGGAAAGCCCTGGGCCTAGACCAACAAGGGCGTTGGCCAGGTTATGATATATTGACAGAAAGGAAAGCCCACAGTGCCCAACATTGCAGATCCACAATATCACAATCACTCCAAAACAATTTTTAGAGGTATGAAAAGCAAAGTTTATATTTAAGCAACATTGCTGGATCTGTAGCTAGAGGTTACAGATCAAGCAATTTCCCCTTTAGCAACATTTATAAGTATAAGATAGCTAGCTATTTGATAACGGATATTGGGTGTTTAAAATACTAAGGCAATCCAATTGTCCAGTTTTTATGAGATAAACGCAATAATCAGCACAGCTGACCTAAATTAGCTGAAATTAGAATCTGGAAGTGTCCCTACATCGATCTGCCGGAGTAGATTTCTATGATTTCACACTGCCTACTTCTGTCACCTCAGAGTAGACTGGATAATAAGATATCCTGCTAGTTTTCACTGCACTCCTTTCTGGTCACAGTGCTGCAGATGGATAAAACCTATTGGGTTGCTTCCTAAAAGGACTTCAGCACTGGATTTTGCTCGACATATTTTTTGGCAGCTTTTGGCAGCCAATATTCATGTATCTGGACCAAAAGCCTGGATATGATTTATCTATTTATCAATTAACTATTCAAAATCTTGGGAAATTTCATTGTATCATTCAGGGCCACAGTGCCTGTTGGGTTTTGATTTCACCTGGCCCTAACTCCTAAATGAAAACCATTATTTCGGAAAGAGAAATCCATTCGCTCAATAATGCTGAGCTGTGGGCCTCGAGATATGGGGTTGGCCACTGCTGGGTTTTAGTGAAGTATTAAAGAGAATTACTCTTTCTCTGAGGATCAACTTACAGTACTATTTATATCCAGCAGGTTTGCCTTTCCTGAACATCAGTTTGGTGAATGAGGAAAGATCATTATAAGGTACTTTTAATGCTACTCTTTTAAATAATCTAAAGATTATTAAGAGTAGATTTAAAAGTAATATTCAATTAAGACATAAGACTCTGACAGCATAAGTGGGAGGTTCAAATAAAACTCATGGCATATTGATCAAATTATCCTGGGAAAATTCTGAGCTATATTATGAAGATATCTGCCACCAGGGCCGCCGTTTGCTGTAATCTCTCAGTTCTAAGTTGGATGGTTCTAAATTGGATGGTTTGGGCACTTGGGACACCGACGGTCGCTCCCCGGGATGCATGAGTTGGCTCATCGCTGAAATTATTACTCCTGGTGCCAATTCCCTTTTTTAAGGAAAAATAAGTCTATATTTTAGTATGTGCCATACTTTTACTTTGTTTAATGTTTTTGCCTTTGAGATACTTGTGCTTCATTGTATGTTTAAGGTCATGGTGCAACTACTTAGAACCTAGTTTACAATCCATGGGGCGAGGGTTGTGCATCTTTTTTTTATATTGAAAGTGGATGTGGCATTGAGAGTGCATTGAGATGTCCATCTAGCCGTTTATCGATCCATAAATCCATTTATTTTTAAAATTACGTTTCCGAGTGCAGTCGTTGAAGTAAAAGAGCTTTAGAACAACATTTATTGTAGCTCCAGTTGCTGCAAAATGATCTCTTTAAAAAAAAATTATATTTGAAATCACCAGTTGTGCTAATGCATCTCAGCTTGTCGCCACGACTCCCTCCATCACATGCGCGGAGGGATATACTACTAGTCTCCTCCAATCCTAGTCCCCTTCGAGCCACCCATCTCATTTCCACTCTGCAGGCTACACAGCTTGCACGAGAGGTTGAGCACCGTTTGAAGGAAAGACACGTCCCTCTCGCCGGTACAGCCACCCTGCAGACGTCCGGTAAGCTGGTAGGAGGCGCTGTTTAACGACAAGCTTGGAGATGCCCTGCTGATTTAAACCACCACAGCCTGGGCGGGCCTCTGCCAATTGTGCCGTCACTGTGCTCTCCTAAACTCCAGCTCATCGGGCTCAGTCTGAATTTTTTTACAGACTCCCTTTACCGCTCTGGAGGAAAAAATGGGGGTCAAGTGGGGGAAAAAAGGGAGCCTCATCTGGTAACCTTCAGTATGAAATCCCCTCAACCATTGTGTATGAGGGGATGAGAAACCAGAGAAAGCTGGACCAATCAGAGAGGTGACATAACCCATGGCCATTTTACCATGGCTCCAGTCTCACGTATGAGTCCATGTACTCTGATAGGTGTGAGGGAAGGAGAATAGAACTTTGATGAACCACTTCCGTTGTCAGGAGTGTTGGGATCGGTGCTTTTTTTGAGAATGGGGAAAGCTATGAAATTGCCCAAAATGGATTACGGTTGTTTTAATACCAAATGTGTACGTTTAATATGTTTTAGGCTAAAACATAAAACATGTATGAAATGTGTCATACCAGTTTAGTGCCTGGTGCTGCAGATGGACTTGCATTGGAATCTCAATTTTATTGTGCCAGAATTTTCATGCTGCATGTTTTCTGTTAACACAGTTGATAAAGTTAAAGTTAAAGGACCCACTATTATGGATTATATTTCTTTGATATACAGTTGTGGTTCCTGAAGGTCCTATGATGAATATAGCAACTGATACAAGCTCTTCTCCTGTGAAAAACAACTTTCGGCTAGTGAAATAGGTTTTGAAGGTTTCCTTAGTGTCAGAGTTTTTGCATTTCAGTGTGTTGTTTTAGGCTCAGACCATTGAGTTTTTGCATTTCAGTGTGTTGTTTTAGGCTTTGTACTTTACATAATTTTACATTATGTAGAAGAAAATAGGATACAGGCTCTATACTTTTTCTATAATGGTTGGTTAGAACATTGCACAGAGAGAATTGAGTTTATTATTCAGCAGACAGGTTTTGTAAGAATTTAACTCTAACAGTTGTATTCCTATGTACTATACATTTTAATTAAAGACATTTGAGACAATCTTTCCTTACTTCTGCCAGTGCGAATACATTGATTGCATATGTGTTGCATTTAAGATGGTTAAAAATGTTTGCATTTGGCTCACACGCCGAATAGTTCTGAATATTCTGAGTAAGGAACTATGACTAAGGAACTATGAACAGATGGTACAGCTATTGGTTAAATATACAGTGATTCAGCAGCTAAAAGCTGTCCATTGGTGTTGTCTAATGTCAACAGTGTAATGACAATAGTCTGTCTCCCTTCACTTTTTCTTTCTCTCAGAGTTGGCTGTCCCGGAAGGTACATAACTAAAGAAGAAGTTGCTGCAGGATGAAAACATGGCTGCACCCCTTCTCGCACCGCCAGGACCTGACAGCTTCAAAAAATTCACCCCGGAATCTTTGCAAAACATCGAGAGGCGCATCGCAGAGGAGAAGAACAAGAAACCGCCCAAGCCGGACAGCAGTCACCGCGACGATGATGATGAGAACAAACCCAGGCCCAACAGCGATCTGGAGGCGGGCCGCAGTGTGCCATTTATCTACGGCGACGTTCCATCGGAAATGCTGGCGGTGCCGTTGGAGGACATCGACCCCTTCTACATGGACAAGAAAGTGAGTGTTGCGGGGTGTATTTTAACCAGGTTTGTTGGATTACATGGAAAAAGGTAGGGCGAGCATGCTATCCACAGGGTTCTAATGAAGGTCAGACCTGTCCTGGTTCTCTGACCACATGATGTCAGTATATCTTGAGGCTGTGGGTGCTACTTGTCTTATGTTTTCATTACAACTCACCTCTGTTTCATTAAACCAGTTATTTGGATTAAGAATGATCTCGTCTGGTGTTTCCAGGTGTAAATCAGACGCTGATTGGGAGGTAGCTGGAAACCCACAGACATTTGTGGGTCTCTGTTGCCGGCTGATGTTTTTCATTTGTCCTTGGATTGACATGTTTCCCTTGTACATCTGATCAGTTATAGCAATATTCCTCTTTGTTTGTACTACTTTACCCGGAATAAATACATGGGTTGGTATCAAATCGAAACTTTGCCAACCCACTTAACACATTTAGTAAAATTGATAATTAGATAGTATTATCCTGTAGTACACTTATTTTGTTCCTAAATATTGTGCACTAGTGTGGTCCCCGTACAAGCAGTTATACTAGTTGTTATATTGTTATAACTAGGAGTTATGCCTTCCTGGTCAACTAAATAAGGGGTGTTCAATATGCTCAATATAGTTTAAGATACGTTCCCTGTCTTAAATCCTGAATAGATCTCTCCTGATCTCAGATATACCTATATAAAAACACACACACATACACAATGACCGTAACCTGACAGAAATAACTCCCTGACAGAAGCTCAACAGGGAATAACGCTATCGATTTAGAATGTAATTTTTTTGACGCTGCTACGTATTTTGGCCGGTGTTAAAGGCCCGGTTCATAATGTAACTACGGATGTAGTTCATAATGTTAGATCATCTCATTGGAGATGACAACGTTTCATCTTTGAGTGGATAATGAGGCAGACACTGCTCTGTGTTAAAAATTAGGGTGCATATCCTCTTCAGGTGTTCCCCCTCTTTCTGTCACTGGAGTTCTGAAATGAAGTTATCAAAATATACATTTTAATACATAGCAAGGTACATTGTATTGTATATTTTATATACTGTGAAAAAATGTCATTATTGTTCATCAGCTTGATCTTACACTCAAAATATGAGAAGTCTAACTATGAACTGAGTTAATACCCATCTCCACTGTTAGGCCATTAGTCCAGCAATTTAAAACAACTGAAGCTGGGAGGAACCTGCCTGTAATAGGATGCAAGTTTATTTTGCTTCCACACACAGTGAGGAGAATGGTTTGAGGGGCAAAAAAAGGATCACAGTTGCAGATTTACAGAAGTTTATTACATCTTGGTGTAATAGTCTCCAAAACAACAATTAGACCATGCCAACCAGCTAAGGATTGCCAGAAGAAAGTCTCTGCTGTCACCAAACCACTAATGTAAGTTTTCTTGCATTATTAGAGTTTGCTGAATTAATTGGAACTTTGATTTTAACTGGGTTCTATGGTCTGATTTCTATGGTCTCTATTTCAGTCTCAAAGGTGGGTTTGGCGTAAAAAGAGCAATGGTCATGCAGAAAAAACCCCAATGCCCACTGTGAAGTATGGCAGTGGATCTGTGATGTCTTTTTTTTTTTTACTTCTGAAGGCCCTGGGAACCATGTTAGGTTATATGGCATCATGGACTCCATGAAATACCAGCAGAGCTTCGGCCAGGAGGCTAAAAACAGTCCCAAGCATCCACAGAAAATGATTCACTGACCATAGAATCAAGCTTTTTGCAATGGCCATCCCGGTCCCCCGACCTAAACCCAACTGAAAACTAGTGGGGTGAGCTGAAGAGGAGAGTCTACCAGTGAGGACCAAGGACTCTGAAGGATCTGTGGAGTTTCTGTATGGAGGAATGGCTGCCAAACACTTCCCATGTGTTCTCTCACTTCAGCGAACATTATAGAAGACTCCTCAGTGGCAAAGAGAGGGTCCACAAAGTACAGGGGTGCAGTGAATGCAGGGGTGCCAATAATGGTGACAAACATGCTTTTGAGAGAAATAATCAAAAAAGAATTTCATGATAAAAAATTTTTTTTTCTTTGTACAATTTCAACCAAATTAAAGGTTAGACCTATCTCATATTTTGAGTATAAGATCAAGCTTATAAACCAATGACCTTTTTGTTAATATTTTTGTAGGGTGCCAATAATTCTTCATTGTATTTAACAGAATAGCTCAAATTCTCCACTTTTTATTTCGTTATTATTAAAAAAAATTTCATAAAGGCTATACTCCACAAAAAATAATGCTGCTCAATCTGGAACGAGTTTACCTGTTGTATATGAATTTGTTATGAGTATGGCCAAAAGCCATCATTTCTGGGACACAGTGTTCTGAAGTTCTGAAGCCTTTGTGTGTTAAACGTGAGTAGAAAAATCTAATACTGTGTGTTTGCTAAGGCATTTATTATTATTGTGTTCTCTTATGTTGGGGGACCAAATTATATTGCATGACATTTTGTCAGCCAAAATGAATGCTACTGGGTAATCTTTAATCTTAAGTGACAATATTTAAATTGGGTGAAAAAAAATCTCTCTATCTTGTTTTAATTCATCTTTTTGTTACACTTTACGTTGGTCACAAACCAGGTGTTTCAGATTTGACTGCACCTGAAACTCGAACCCTGCCTCCTCGCCATCGAGAACATGTTGCCGATTATCTAACAAACCAACTCGGTGCACATGAAGGAAATTGGATCGGTGTTCTTGCTGGAGTATATATGAAACAAATTATTGCAGACCAAACGATGGATAATGGAAATAAAAAGTACACGTACCTTTATTTTGCGTACCTCTCCAAATCTTCCTATTTGTTTTTGATTTCAGGACTGTTTTTTTTCGCTAAATGGTTGTGAAATCATGAGCACACAGCAGCCAGTCCAAGCTGCTAGACAATGGGCCTATGCTTTCAAAAGAAACACTCACAAGAAAAATTCACAACCTTGTTCACAATATATGCGTGAAATCCATTTAAAGTGTCTTAACCTGAATATTTGATTTGTGATGTTTACATACACACTTCTCAGGTTCTATTTTGCCTATTTCTATATTTCTTAGTTTTACCCTTTGAGAGGCCTATTCTGTTTTAATTGAAGTGTGGCCAACCAAGAACATGTGTGGCCAGTGTGGCCAACCAAGAACATGTGTGGCCAGTGTGGCCAATGAAGAACATGTGCGGCCAGTGTGGCCAACCAAGAACATGTGTGGCCAGTGTGGCCAACCAAGAACATGTGTGGCCAGTGTGGCCAACCAAGAACATCTGTGGCCAGTCTAGCCAATCAAGAACATGTGTGGCCAGTGTGGCCAACCAAGAACATCTGTGGCCAGTCTAGCCAATCAAGAACATGTGTGGCCAG